>VDFB02356531.1:0-22920 GCA_007258455.2 Sequoia sempervirens | reverse complement strand
TCTCCCTCTCCTTACCCCATCATGACCGAAGGTCAAATCATATTTTGTATAAGACGACTTAAAATTTTTATGTTAAGTTGTATAATGATACATATAACAAACACTAAAAAAAACTAATATGATAAAAAAACAAGACATCAAATCATATTTTGTTAAGTTGTGCAATGATACATATAACAAACTTGATAGACAAGAAAAGAGGTCAAATCATATTTTGTATAAGACCACCTCAAAAATTCATGTTAAGTTGTATAACCTAATGATGCATTTGCTAAACACTAAACAAAACCCTAAAGGTCGCAATCATCGACATAATGTTGTGAACCAAGCATAATGATGGTGTTTTTATCTTTTCATATGTGCCCTGTCAGTTCTTTTGTCCTAAGGAATCCACTCCAAACTTTCCGGAATGAATCTGCACCGTACACATCAGAAATCTCAGACCCCAAGAGGAACAACTCCATTGGTGCAATGTCCAAAGGACTTCAACAAGATGAAAGGACAATAAGAACATGTTCGCAGTCCACACATTTCCAAACCCAATAGAAAAAACAAAATCATTCCCCATTCATGCCAGCCAGCTGCCAAAGGATATATGCTTCCAAAATGGAAATCATATGACAGAAGGAATTTTCACTTTGGACAGGACCCGTGAGCTTTAAGCCTTCCAGCTCGCTTTTTCACTGAACCAAACAATTATGACCCACTTTCCGTTTTCAAGATAGATTATAATGACAGTGCCCACAAAAACCTTACAGAAAGGCCAATGGCGACCTTCTCTAAGTTAATCTGTGATGCCCATGTTTATTTAATGAATTGGGTATGGGCCAGGGAGGAAAAAGGCGGTCAAGAGCATTCAAAATGGCCGAAGTGGCGTCCGTCTGGGATCCCTCGCTATCTGTCGGCGTGCCACTGACCCGGTCGGGGCTCCAAAGCCACTGTGATCATCGGGGCAAGTTGGTCTTATCCCAATGGAGTCAGGCTGTCCCCTTACCAGCAGCCGAATAAATCGGGATCGTCTCCTTCACGTCCTAGTCTAGACAGGAGGGTACAATGATAGTAAAGGCCTAGCCTAAAAGACTCTGGGATCCGTAAGCCCGGATGCCGGTGGGTTCTGGTCTGCTGGAGTTGTGCATGGACCCTGTCTCCAACAAATGAAGATGGTTGGTTGGGCCATGGTAGTTTGGTTGAGGGAGACTTGTGGGTGAACATGTTGTAATCGAGTATGTGAGTTTGAAGAAGATGGTTTTTTTTGGGTCATGATAGTTGGGTTGAAGGAGACTTGTGGATGAGCATCATGTGATCGATTACATAAGTTTAAAGAAGATGGTTCTTTTGGGTTATGGTAGTTTGGTTGAGGGAGAGTTGTGGGTGAACATGTTGTGATCGATTACATAGGTTTGAAGAAGATGGTTCTTTTGGGTTATTATGGTAGTTTGGCTAAGGGAGACTTGAGGTGAACATGTTGTAATCAATTACATGAGTTTGAAGATGATGGTTCTTTTGGGTTATGGTAGTTTGGTTGAGGGAGACTTGTGAGTGAACATGTTGTAATCAATTACTTGAGTTTGAAGATTATGGTTCTTTTGAGTTATGGTGGTTTGGTTGAGGGACATTTGTGGGTGAACATGTTGTAATCAATTACATTAGTTTGAAGATGGTGGTTCTTTTGAGTTATGGTAGTTTGGTTGAGGGAGATTTTTGGTAGAGGCATACATTTAGTAAATGTGTTGTAATTGATTACTTGAGTTCTAGAATTTTAGAATGATGGATGCATGCATAGATTTAACAAATGAAGATGGTTTGTTTGAGTTGTGGAAGCTTCTTTGAAGGAGACTTTTAGAAGAGGTGTACATTTATTCAACGCGGTGTAATCAATTGCTTAGATTTTGGTCTCCTAGAGTTGTGGATACATGCATCTAAGACAAATGAAGATGATTTGTTTGAGTTGTGACAACCTAGTCAAGGGAGACTTTTGGTATAATGTGTACTTAATGTGTTGTAATAAGTTGCTTATGTTATAGTAACGAGAGTTGCAAATGCACACATCTTTAACAAATCAATATGATTTGTTTGAGTCATTGTAGCTTAGTCAAGGGAGATTTAATTAAAGCTTAGCTGAAGGAGATTTTTTGTAGAGGTGTACATTTATTCAATGTTTTGTAATCAATTACTTAGATTCCAGTATCCTAGTTTGTTTGAGTTATGACAACATAGTCAAGGGAAACTTTTGGTATAATGTGTACTTAATGTGTTTTAATAATTTTCTTAGGTTATATTCTACGAGAGTTTTCAATGCATGCATCTTCAACAAATGAAGATCATTTGTTTGTCATGACAACTTAGTTGAGGGAGACTTTTGGTATAGGTGCACATTTACTCAACATGTTGTAATCATTAATTACTTAGGTTTCAATTTCGTAGAATTATGGGTACACACATCTTTAAAAAATGAAGATGATTTGTTTGAGTTGTGACAACTTAGCCAAAGGAAGCTTCTAATAAGAGTGTACATTTACTCAATGTGTTGTAATTAATAATTTCATAAAGAAGTGTACAAAAGTAAGGGTAATTTTAAGGTGATTCATAACTAAATTTTCTCATAATTACCTTAAATAAAAAGAATTTTATTCCACTCATATTAAATAGAAACCAAGGTCGGTCAATTTAGAGGATAAGGTATGCATATTACTATTCTAGGACAAAACCTAGAACACATCTAATAACTTTCCTTCCTAAGAACATTTACAATATTAACTCTATGATAATTTGATTGCAATAAGGAATTGGAACTTAATTTAGTTGGTTCCTATAGAATAAAATATATCCTTCTTAGCTAAAATCTTTTGAAAAGATACAATACTAAAAGAACAATCACCAACACCTTTCATTCATAGTAATTACTTTGAATATTTTTTTTATCCTAAATATAACTTACATTCATATATGGGTCATTCATCTCACTATCATCTTGATATCACAATTAAATAAAATTGAGGTTATAAATGTTGGGAAAATGTGTCTCAACCTTGAAATTATATAATGTACTATTGGTACATGTCTACGACAAGGGGGGTTTGCCCCTGGCTAGGGGTCTAGTGGCAACACCCTCGAAAGGAAATTTTTATTCATATTTTATTATTGTAAAATTGGACCGTTCGTCATTAGATCTTAGATCTAATGACCAATATTTTATTAGCTTGACTTGCCCTAGAAGGCAACCATATTTTATGAGGGTGTTGCATTCCGACTATATATTGTGATGTATTTTGAGTGTCTGATAGTAGTCATGTTGCCTCTGAATCTTTGGTTGGTGATACTCTTGTGAGAAGCTAGCTTTGCAAGTATATTGTAATCTTTATGATTTTTTATAATATATTGGGTGGCTTTTGGAGTGTGGGGTTTTTCTCCTGAAAGAGTTTTCCCCACGTAAATCAATGTGTTGTGGTATGCATGATATTTATGTTTATTTATGTTTAAGTTTCTATAATTGTCAAAGATTTGTAAAGTTTTACATTATTCTCCTCTCAAGATTACTGTAGGAAGTTGTTCTGCTACCTTAGTTTCCTTACAATAAACTTGTCAAGAAGGCTCAATTTTCTATCACTACACATAATCTTGAAATTCTTATTTAGCAAATTTAGATTTTCCTCCAAATATCCCTTAACTAATTATTATTCATAATTTAAAACCATAATATGTCTAATACCATCTATTAACAATTTATATTTATTATAATTCAAAACAAATTAAAGGTCTTTTCAAAATGAAATGAGATTGCAAATTATATATAGATGAAATCAAAGTAGCTAATTAGTCCAACATTTCTATACACTTTTAAGTTCTTAATTTATCATGTCATATATCAACCTACAAATGAAGGAGGTTTATGACATGATCATGCAACTTAGTTCCCTTGCCTCAAGAATTTAGTTCGAGTCATTATCTAAGGAGATCATAACACAAATACAAAAAGGTAGTGACTAACTTAAAATTCTTAAGTGTAGGGTGCAATTCTTCATCTTTCCTATTATAGATATATAGCCAAAATGCAAGTCCAATTTTATAGTGAAGTAAAGTAAATTAAATAGACGTAAATGTGTGCCCAAATGTCTCTAAGAAATATATTATAAGTATAATAGAAATAGAAATCTAAGATCTGGTAGAGGTGTACATTTATTCAATGTGGTGTAATCAATTACTTAGATTTTGGTTTCCTAGAGTTATCAATGCATGCATCTAAAATAAATGAAAATGATTTGTTGAGTTGTGACAACATAGTCAAGGGAGACTTTTGGTATAATGTGTACTTAATGTGTTGTAATAAGTTGCTAGATTATAGTTAATGAGAGTTGTGAATGCACACATCTTTGAAAAATAACATGATTTGTTTGAGTCATGGAAGCTTAGTCAAGTGACTTAATTGGAGCTTAGTTGAAGGAGACTTTTGGTAGAGGTGTACATTTATTCAATATGGTGTAATCAATTACTTAGTTTCTCTCCTAGTTTTCTAAGTTGTGATAGCATAGTCAAGGGAGACTTTAGGTATAATGTGTACTTAATGTGTTGTAATAAGTTGCTTAGGTTATAGTCTACTAGAGTTATGAATACATATATTTAGCAAATAAAGATGATTTGTATGTCATGACAACTTGGTTGAGGGAGACTATTGGTATAGGTGTATATTTTCTCAACATGTTGTAATAATTAATTAGTTAGGTTTCCATTTCCTAGAATTATGGATACACATTTTAAAAAAATGAAGTGATTTGTTTGAGTTGTGGCAACTTAGTCAGATGAAGCTTCTCGTAAGGGTGTACATTTACTCAATGTGTTGTAATTAATAATTTCATAAAGAAGTGTGCAAAAGTAAGGGTAATTCTAAGGTGATTCATAACTAATTTTTCTCATAATTAGCTTAAATAAAAATAATATTATTCCACTCATATTAAATAGAAACCAAGGTATGGGTCAATTTAAAGGATCATATATGCATATTACTATTCTATGACAAAACCCAAAACACATCTAGTAACTTGGCTTCCTAAGAACATTTACAATAGTAACTCTATGATAATTTGAGTACAATTGGAACTTAAGTTAGTTGGTTCCTATACAATAAAATACATTCCCAACTAAAACCTTTACCAAAATATACAATACTTAAAGAATAATCATGAAGAAATTTCATCTATAGTAATTGCTTTGAATATTTTTTTATCCTAAATATAACTTACATTCATATGGGTCATCATCTCACTATCATATTGATATAAAATGGAATTAATAAACAACAAATTTTAGGTTAAATAATTTTCAATAAGATTCAATTTTCTATTTCTACATAAAATTCTTATTTAACATTTTTTAAAATTTCTTCAAATACCTCTTAACTAATTATTAGCCATAATTCAAAAGCATAATATGTCTAATTCCATATATTAATTCTTTACATTTATTGTAATTCAAAATCAAATTAAAGTTCATTTCAAAATGAGATGAGATTGCAAATTCTATATAGATGAAATCAATGTAGCTACTTAGTCCAAAATTTCCATACACTTTTAAGCTCTTAAATTATCATGTCATATATCAACCAAAAAATAAAGGAGGTTTGTAATGATCATGTAACTTAGTTACCTTGGTTCAAGTATTTAGTTGAATTCATTATTTGAGGAGATCATATCACATTTACAAAAAGGTAGTGACTAACATGAAATTATTAACTACATGGTGTAGTTCTCGACCCTTCTTATTATAGATATATAGCTAAAATGCAAGTCCAATTTCATAGTGAAGTAAAGTAAACTAAATAGAAGTACATATGTGCCAAAATATTTCTAAGAAAAAAATTAAGTATAATGTAAATTTAGAAATCTAAGATGCAAAAGAGATTTAGAAAAAAATAGCATGATAATTTTTTTTGGTGTACTCTTTATTCACACTTAGAATAAGAGCTCAACATTTCAATCATAATATACTAATTTTGAGTAAAAAGATAATTGGTTACTTTATATATTTACAAAGATGATGATAAAATATCTAATTCATAATTAAAACAAGGTGTCAACATTGTTGGCTTAATAATAATATTAGTGGAAAGAATTTTTGACAAAGGAATCACTAGTAATATACTAATCTAGAGTGCTCAATGAAAAATACCATAATGCTATATTTTTTATATCTTAATAGTATCAACTATGAAATTTTGTTTCATCAAGAGTCCAAAATGTTTCCATAAGATTATATCCTCTAAATTGGCATCTAGTGAAGAAAACATCTAGTGAGAGAGAAATAACATCCTGCGTGTACTTCAACTACCCATAGAACTTATTGAGCTTCCCTACACATAATCTATAAAGACGTAACCTTGCCCTTCATTATTAGTGCAGTATAATAAATTGTTACCCCTGACAATCTCACACTACCATGACACCTTATTTTTCCAATAACACTAATTACTAGCAATCGCACCTTGGTGTGCAATGGGTACGCCGAAGAGATGTGGAAGATGAATTGGGAAAAAATTGGCTTTTTTTTTCATACATTTGTGTAGCACAGAGGTCAATTGGTAGGTCGTTTTAAAAATGATATTGTTTATATATTATTATAATTATTATTACTATTATTATAGTATTAATTTTATTTTATATTTTTATTATATAATAATATTATTATATATTTTTTGTTTTATTTTATGTATTAACTATTATATTCATCACATACTGTCTAACATATTAACATACATATAGTTTTTTTTTCCTATTCTATCCAAATATCAATTAAACTATGAGATATGGTTTATTACCTCTAATAATTGTATAATTATATTATAGAATATAATAATAATATAATGTATATATTTGAGTTGGGTTTATTTCCCATTGGTCTCGGGTTTGACTCCACTCTTAGGTTTAAGAGGTGTGACTTATTGTGAGTGGGGTTCTCACCTGCAAGGGACTAGGCTCGAGGTATCCAAGGTATGACAAAAAAATTATATTAATTAAATATTATATTAGATTTATATAATATAAAAGAAAATATGTAATAATAAACGTAATCATAATTTTAGATATTTAAATTAGAAAATATTATATTTTAAAGTACACATAAATATGCAATTATTACTTAAAATTTCATGAAAAAATAACAAACAAAAAAAAATTTACCCCATGATAACTATAAAAATAAACATAATAACATATTGAAAATTATTTGCAGTTGCCCACATGGTAGGGACCCCTTAATAACAAAATAAATAAATAATATAATGTATATATAATTAGAAATGTAATTATAGTTTATATAATGTAAAATGTATTATAATTAAAGCTAAATATTATATTAGATTTATATAGTATAAAAGAAAATATCTAATAATAAACGTAATCATAATTTTAGATATTTAAATTAGAAAATATTATATTTTAAAGTACACATAAATATGCCATTATTACTTAAAATTTCATGAAAAAATAACAAAAAAATTTCACCTCATGATAATTGTAAAAGTAAACATAATAACATAATGCAAATTATTTGTTGATTTTATTTTTTGCCTTTCAATACTAATTAAAATAGAACATATTAATATAATATATATATATATATTAACATATTAAATCTATTTGCTAATATTTTTCAATATAATATTATTTATAAAATATATAATATAATGTAATATATAAATACACATATAAAAAATAATATATAAATATTATATTATTTTAATAATACATAATATAAATATAAATATAATTAGAAAAAATAACATACAAATAAATTAATATAATATACATAAAAGAAAAAAGTAATAAATGTAATTATACAATTTAATACACCCATAAATAATAATTAATGAACATTATATATGATTTAAAAACTATATAAAAAAATCAATCACAAAAATGTATCTATGGCTAAAAAAATTACCGCCAGCAAGAAAAAAATTAAATTTATCGTCGATGTAAATATACCTAACTATCAAATATACCTAACTACCTACCGCTCATAATGCTCAAACATCAAAAAAGAGAAAGATTAAAAAAAGACTAAAAGAATTCAATGGAGCAGATTAATTTAACTGTATTGCAGTTACCTGTTAACCGTTGATAGTGAAAATTGGGTTGGCCATTTCCAAATATGATACGCCTTCGGCGTAATAATAATAATTTATTTGTTTTGAGACCAAATTAATAAAATATATTTAAATCCTTGACATCCCAACAAGTTTGAACCAAAAAAGCCTAGTCAAGGGTGTGGGGCACCCTTGACCTTAATGGGGTCCTAATTCAAATTTGAATTTTGGTGTCAGTCTTTGGAGAATTAAAAAAATCGTAAGTCATCTTATATTCAAAAATATCAATTGGGATGCATATATAAATAAGTTTTATTTTCATTTGAACATTAGAGAAGAAAAGAGATGGTTATGAAGAAGGAGCTATTATGATAAATTTATGAAGATGTATTGAGTTATCCTCTACATGCTATCTACAACAATCTATTGTGTTTTGTGGACTAACTGAGCTTGTAGGTCTATCAATAAATCAAGGCATCCAACAATCAACATTTGTGGTAACTCAAGTGGTGTGACATCACTTCATCAAGGATTTCATACCAAAGGTAATCTTGTCATTTATCATTTATCATTTTAGTCAATTATTGTTTTGGCCTCTACCTGACCTAGGGCATTCCCTTTTGATCATCATCATTTGTTGTATGTGGAGGTGGAAAAACCAAAATAGGATTTGACTTAGGCAAGCCCCTATACAACACAACCTTTCCCCCTCTTTTCATGTGTGCAGGTTAGACCCAAAGATTTCATCAGTTGAAAATCATAGGTGTATACACCTAAAATCGGTCAAGACGTTTAATTAATTAAATACTAGTTATTTAATTAATATTCCATTTATGTATAAATAAATTCTCAATTTATTTATATAGCTCACCCATTTCTAATTCTCCAAATCTAAAATCATATTCTTCTAATTTAATTAAATAAACAAATTTCCATAAGCTTGTTTTATTTAATTATGTTTCATTAACCTCAAATTAGGAATTCAAGCACATGTCTACAACTTTTCATGCCACCTCACCAAGGTCACATGAAATTAAATAATTCTAATTTTTAATTAGAATTATCTTCAAACACATGGTCTTTTTCTCACACACTTGATTCTTCCATCCATTTGACATGTTGTCTTTGGTCAAGAGATTCCTCCATCCATTGGGAATGTTGTCTTTGATCAAGGGAACACCTTCTTGATTCTCTTCATCTCCACCATTCATCCCTCTTGTTTGAATTTGGACCGTCGATCGTTGCCACCTCACAAGATGCTTGGAAAAGCCTATAAATACAACCCTTTTCCATTGTATTTTGCATCCACATTTGAGCAGAGTTATCATGCAAGAATATTGTTTGAGCATTGGAGAATTTTTTAGTCTTATAGTTACATTTTATATCGTGTTTGGTTTCATAGTTACATCTTAGAATCACACTTTGATTTATAGTTGCATTTTATACCATACATTACTTTATAGTTGCATTTTAGATTAGCATATTCATAGTTAGCATTTGAGCATATGAAAAATCATCCTAGCTTCATATCATAGCATTTACATTGTATAATCTAACATCATTATCCATTCATCATAGTATCCATTATCATTTTCATCATATATATAGTTTCATGTAGGAACTTAATTGGCTTGCATGTTGAATAGTATCTCGTTTCTCAAGTTGTCATTTTAACAACCATAGTGCACATAGAAATGAGGGCCAAATGGTTTAATAAATCCTTGAGAATAGAGGACAATGAAATGTTCTTAAAGATTTGTTTGACTGCAAAATAGAGTAATTTATTTGATTTAAATCTTTGATATAATCTATTTCATTGGTGTTTGTGTTGATTTACTAACTCTCCCACATTTCACACACACATAAAATGGTGCCCACTATGGGGTAATATCCCATTTCTAACAATTTTTTGGAAAATTTCTTGTAAACAAGCTAGACGTGACATTTTAGCGCAATTGTTAGTTCTTTCGGTGCATACGAAAAATCTTTCAGTCCATACGACCTCTGTTTCGGCACATCTGACTAATCTTTCAACACATCTGAGGTCTGTTCTAGCTCATACAATCAATATTTTGATGCATACATCAACTGTTCTAGTGCATAGAGGGAGTATTTTAGCACATTCAGTCTTTCCTTTAGCACACTCATCACTTCTTTTAGTGCATTCAATAGTTCTTGTAGCGCATACATGAGTTCTTTTAGCACATAGAGTATCTATTTTAGTGCATTGAAATAATCTTTTAGCACATTGAATGACTATTTTAGCACATCTAGTTAAATTAAGAACATTTTAGAAATCCGAGAACTGATTAGTGTTTTCTGCTTGTAGGTATATTTATACGCTAGTCAAAGACAAATTTATCAAACTACTGATGATTTATGCAAGGGTTGGAGTTATTTAAATACTTTATTTTGCTTAAGATAGGCATCTAGCTTAATTAGAAAGGATAAAGAACACCACATCTTTCGTGCTTGATGAATGGTAGGAATATGCTCTCCCCTTAACTGGGTGACCAAAAAGCCAGACCCAGTCACTTTTGTTTTATCCTTAGAGGGCCTGCCTTGTGGTAAAAAGTAATCACCCAAGGAAATGACCCAACCGGTAACACGCTAAAGCCAAGTGACTTCCAACTGGGATATAAATGTGGGTACTTGGGGAAAGTTTAAGTATCACGAGGATTGTTCTGACAAGAAGGGAAACAATGGTCTCTTTCCGCATGGATGATCCCCCATGAATGGAATGCCTATACTAGAACCCTTTGTTATAGCAAGGCCAAAATCCTTAATCTATTTGTTGGTGCAAGAACGGTCGTTCTGAAGCCATCCCACATTCTTGCGGCTTTTAGTAGAGATGAGAAATATGCCATGGGAGATTCATGGATATTGATGCTTGGCTACCCTGTAGAAGTGAGTGCCATGGAGGGGAGCCAATGGGGTCAAGCATCTAATCATGTGCTATAAGTAAGCGTAGCTGGAGTAAAATCCAAGTGGTAATCCAATAAATATTGTCCTACATAGCCTTAAGTTGTACATGCTTGATGTGTCTTTACCAATGTGTTTTTAAACAATTTCAAACAAAACGTCATACATTGGAAGTGAAAACCTTGATTCAAAAAAACATCCTTTGGAGTAACTTAGAAAATCAGAAAATCAAACACAAACTTACAAGAAACTGTGTCATTCTCCCAGTTCAACACATTCACTGCATTTTCTAGCGCATCTGTGCAATCCTGTAGCACATACAACTATTGTTATAGTGCATCTATGCAATTTTCAAGTGCATTCATTCTCTATTTTGGCCCATCTAGTCAATCTTGTAGTGCATCTGTGCATTTTTCTAGTGCATTTACCCTTTTTCTAGTGCATTTACCCTTTGTTGCAACGCATTTGTGCATTTTTTTGGCGCACCAACCCTCTATTCTAGCATATCCAGTCAATCTTATAGCACATCTATACACTTTTCTAGTGCATCTGTCCTCTATTTTAGCGCATCTGTCAAATCTTTTAGTGCATCTGGGCTTTGTTTTAGTGCATCCATTAAATGCAAAACCTGAGAGTTAAACTTGTCCCCTATTTCATAGTTTGAAACAAAATTTAGAATCATTCCTTAGGTATCATAGAGTCTAAACTTGTTAAAATTGACCTCTACAAGTGGAATTCTCCAACCTAAACCAAGATCTAACATCTCAAAGTGCCAAAATCATCAAACTTATCACACCTTTTGATTATTAAGCCTAGTTTCATCATCGGGATTTACCGTCCTTTCATCACAAAACAAAGTTATATAGTCAAATCAAACTTAGTCTCATTAAAATTTGTCATTCTATTTGACTTAGTTGTAATCCTTGGTACTCTTCCAAACTTAGATCGAAGTTTAGTCAAAACTATAACACTTGTATGCCCGTTCAAACAAGGTTACAAAAACAAAAACTCAAGGAAAAAGGACTTGAAAAGCAAAACATTGAAGAGCCAAACCTTGGAACTCCAACCATTGAAATTCCAACCATTGAAACTCCAATCATTGAGACTCAAAACACCAAAACTCAAAGCAGTGAAATGCAAAACACCATGGCAAAAGTTGAATAGAATCCTTTCCATGGACTCAACAACACTGAAGGGGAAGAAATAATTGAGGAGGATATCCAACATGTTGAACAGGATCTAAACTTCCACAAATGCTTAGAAAATATTTTTGAAAGAAATGGAGAAAAGTACCTCCTTATGCTAGCTAAACAAGGTGTCAAATTACTTGAGGATTTTGATGTGAATCAATTAAAATCACCTCCCAAATAGCCTAAAAAAGAAATAAAACAAGTAATTTCCCTAACTCATCAAATGAAGAACCTTCAACAACAACTTCCTGACATGCAAAGGGATCATCAAAATGATATTTGATCCAAGACATTTGTCCCTATCCTTTTGATCAAGATATCCATACAATTCCTTTTCCCAAACATTGTTAATTCTTGAAATATGACAAATACAATGGGAAAACAAATCCAATTGATCATGTGAGGGAATTTAGAACCATGAGTCTTGAATTTGCTCATGAAGAAACTTATTTGATGAGGTTATTCCCAAGAAGTACAGGTGGACAATGCCTTGAATGGTTTTCAAAACTTGCACCACCCATCAAAACCTTTGAATAATTGGTCAACAAATTCATCACCCAATATTCTTATAACATTCAACATGACATAACAATGAAGTACCTTTGCAACTTGAAACAAAAAAAGGGTGAATAGTTCCCTGTGTTTTTGTAAAAATGGAGAAGGTTGTTTGCAAGATACTCTCATTCCATACCTGAAAAAGAGAAGATGGAAATCTTTATCAATAACCTAAATGATGAGATGAGCTACAGGTTGGAATTGCAATGTCCAACCACATTCAAAAAATTGATTGAAAATGGGATTAAAATCAAAGAAGCATTGGTCAAAAGAGGAGTCATAAAAATTTACAATGACAAAAACACATCAAACTCCTCTAAAAATTACAACAACAATGACAAACCAAAGTTTTGGCAACGAAACAAGAATGTGGGTAACAACGATGGTACAACTGAAAACAAAAATGCAAAACTTGTATTCAACTTGATAGCAGCGACCACCAAAACTAATCAAAACAACAATCCACCCAAAAACCAAAACAACAACCAAAATGTCAACCAAATCAACAATCAAGGTAATGTTGGATCAAAGACACCATCATATCGAACGTACTCAAATTGAAGAAGGTTCACCCCTTTAGGACAATCATTAGAATCAGCATTGAAGGAACTTCTCGAAGCTAAATTCATAATGTTACCAGAGGCAAGGAATTGGGAACCACAAGTTAAGCCTCGATGGTGGAATGATGCTCATTTTTGTGACTTCCATCGCAACAAAGGACATAAAACCAACAACTGCATGCAATTGAAGCACTTGATACAAGACTTAATTGACAACAAGACGATATTTGTAGAAGGACCCCAAACAAACGATGATCATGGGGCATTCAAGAACCCTCTACCCAACTATGAAAAAGGGGAATCTTCTTCTTCAAATACCAAAGGAAAAAACATAAACTATGTCTATGACACCACCATTTTGAATATTGAGATGGTTGATGATCAAACCCATGACAAATCAAATCTTATTGCAATTGATGACCCAAAAAATGACAACACCCATGAACATGAACTAAACATGATTGCAATTGAAAATCAACATCATGATATTGACACTACCTCACATCAAATCAATGACCTTATGCCCATAAATTTTCTCATCAACATCATTGTAGATGAAAATCAAATCAATGTTATCAAAATTAGAGAAGGACAAAACAATTCACCAATCAATGCAATCACATGAGGACAATCCAAGGTAACATTGAAAGGAGCTACCCCTTCAACGTCCAAAGCAACTACTGTTGTCCCTACAACTCAATATAACATAGTTGATCAGTTACAGAAAACACTCGCCCAAATATCCATATTAGAACTTCTCAATATTTCACCCAATCACAAGGAAATCTTGGAACAAGCTCTAGTCACCACCACTGTACCAAAAAATCTAGAGGTTTGTCAATTCTAGACTATGGTGGGACATTTGATTGCACCACACTGCTTATCATTTTCTGAACATGATGATGTATCTATCAACCATCCACACAACACTTCCCTCCACATTGAGGTCTTAATCTACAAACATTGTGTTAAACATGTTCTAATAGATGGAGGAGTTGGCCTGAATATCTGTACTTTGAAACTTGTTCATGCACTAGGCTATTCAAAAAATGCTATTGATCCTAGAAGGAAAATCACAATAAAAGCATATGATGATGAGGAGAGATCTTCACAAGGGTTGATAGTGTTACCTATTCAAGTGGGACCAGTTGTTAGAGATATAGTATGCCAAGTGTTAGAGAAGGAGTTAACATACAACATACTCTTGGGAAGACCTTGGATTCATGACATGCAAGCAGTACCATCCACATATCACCAGTGTTTGAAGTTCCCTTTCAATGGGCAGGAAATCACTATTGCAGCTGACTCAAACAACCCCCAATATTGTAACACCCTCAAGACTACCCAAGATTACCCAAGATGCTTTTGTACCACACAACAGGGAAGCTCCAACTCATGGTTCATCAAATGATGGGAAACAACTAAATGCCTTGTCAAAATGGGTTGAGAAAAAGGACCAATGAAAGGATAAGGGTATTGGTGATTCTATTCCCTCAAGTAAAGAAAGTACATCAAATTCTTCGTCAAACCTGGCCAAGATAAAGGATCAATCAAAAGAAAAAATTATTGATAATTCTACTCCACAAGGTCAGGAAAGTCAACTCGAGTCCTTATCAAAACAAGTGGCCAAGATCCAATTGAAAGACAAAGGAATGGGGGAATACTCATTTGAGCAATCCTTATGTTTATCACAACTTTCCTCTTCTCCTAAATCACATGGACAACCATCAACATTAAGATAGCAATCATCACAACCCACCACACTATTTGATGGCACCTTTGTAAGAGAAGGCACATTAGTGGATGAGTCAGATGACAAACAGGTTTTAAACTAGTTATACAAAGATGAAGAATCATCACAAGCATCCACCTCAAGTGTGCAAACAAAGCAATACGAAAAAGGAAAGACAATCCTAGAAAAGATGGGATACAAGGGAAAAGGTCCTATTGGTAAAAGGAAAGAAGGCATCATAGAACTGATACAACCTATCACAATGCAAACCAAGGATAAAACAAGATTGGGGTATAAAGAAGAATCAAGAGAAGAAACCAAACATCAAGTTGTTGAAAGAATCCTAAAACTACAAGCTAGTGATGATCATGAAACTGATTCAAATGAATACGAGTGGGATTCACTATCCGAAGAGTCTTGTCATGATAAAGAAATTGATGTGGTACAAAAATATACACCCATACATGAGGAGGGTCAAAGTTCAGGTTATAGACCACTTGAAATAGGATCACAACATATTGATGACTCCAGCGAAGATGATCAGACTTGGAGTGAAACGGATAATTCAGAGAGTTACCTTATAGACATCGACTTCGCTATTGGACAATCAGAAGACATTACCATCGGGACCCTTACTGCATTTGACCTTAACCAATCCAACAATCCCTTACCCTTAGTACATCCTGAATTCATAGATTGGGATCAAATTGAGCCGTCTGATATCCCCATCTTTTCAAATGATGAGGCCATTGTCAACTTCCTCTGTTCTGCCAATCCCAAAATAGATTCCACCATTGAACATCATAATGAAGCTTCCAACAAGGAGAGTCAAATTTTCCAATTGCAAAATGAATAATACAGGGAATAGATCTGATGGTGAAAACCATTCAATGGAAGTATTAGATCTAGAAAAAAGTAAAAATAAAGAGCGTATCCAATGGAAAAAACCTCTCTGAGGTGCTGAAGGATGGAAGATTTGACACACTCCCCGAACACTTACAGGTATGATCTAAAGTATTGGTTGAACCCACTTAGTCTATCAATATTGGCAATGAAGAAACAATAAAGACTGTCCATCTAGTAGAATCCTTGACAAATCAAGAAAAACTGAACTTCATCAAATTCTTCACAGAAAGATAAGTTAATTTTGCTTGGTCATATGCCGACATGCCAGGGATTGATCCAGAACTCGTCATGCACCACTTATCACTACTAGTAGAGGTAAAACCGGTCAAGAAAAAGTTAAGGAAAATGCATCTGCATATTGCCATATTGGTAAAGGTAGAGCTAAAGAAGTTATTGGATGTTGGGTTCATTAGACCAATTGACTATGCCAAATGGATATCAAACATTGTGAATGTTTCAAAACTAGACAAGGGAATCAGAATATACACATATTTCAGGGATCTCAACAAGGCTTGCCCAAAATATGACTTTCCCCTACCCAACATTGACATCATTGTGGACCTAACAATAGGTCATGGCATGTTGTCACTCATGGATGGTTTTTCTGACTATAATCAAATCAAAATTGCACCTGAGGATCAAGATAAGACAACCTTCACATGTTCGTGGGGAACTTTTGTTGGAATGTCATGCCATTCGGGTTGAAGAATGCAGGAGCAACTTATCAGTGTGCTATGATGACAATCTTTCATGATATGATGCACACCTTCATGGAAGACTATGTGGACGATTTGTTAGCCAAATCATACACCAGAGAAGGTCACCTAGAGATCCTAGATAAAATATTTACCAGACTGGAAAATTTTAATGTACGACTGAACCCAAAGAAATGTGTGTTTGGGGTGACTTCAACAAAAGTCTTGGGATATATAGTTTCAAAAAATGGCATTGAGGTAGATCCTGCAAAAGTCAAAGCCATCATGGAGATGTCACCGCCCAAGAGCATCAATTAGTTATGATCTCTGCAAGGGAGATTCCAATCAATCCAAAGATTTATCTCACAACTAGAAGACAAGACCCATCCTTTCACTCACTTTCTACACAAGAATGTATCTTTCCGATGGGATGAGAAATGTGAAGAGGCCTTCAACCAATTAAAATAATATCTGATGAGTCTTCCTGTATTAACACCACCAATAGAAGGAAAGCCACTTTTATTGTACATACCAACAATTGAGATATCATTGGGAGCCTTGTTGGAACAAGAGGATTCAACAAGAAAAGAAAGGGAAATTTATTATATTAGCAGAACGTCAAATGGCTACAAGTTCAATTACACCTTCATTGAAAAGGCTTGCTTGGAAGTAGTGTTCACTACCCAGAAATTACGACACTACATGCTAACTCATACCATCAAATTAATAGCTAAGATAGATCCATTGAAATACCTTCTTAGCAAAGCTAATCTAACTAGAAGACTAGCTAAGTGGGTCATGATGTTGAGTGACTTTGACATCCAATATATCTATAGGAAGGAAATAAAAGGACAAGCAATCATAGAACAGTTAGTTGAATCACCATTGCAAGACAATCATCCAATGAACATTGAATTTCTAGATGTTGATGTGCTAATAGTGTCAATAGAACAATGGGCCTTGTACTTTGATGGCTCTCATACAAAACATGAATCAAGTGTCGAAATCTTGTTTATCTCGCCATAAGGACATACCATTCCCAAATCTTATAGACTGATGTTTCCTTGCACCAACAACACAATCGAGTATGAAGTATTGATCATTGGAATCAAAGTAGCAGTCAAGTGGAAGATCATAGAGTTACATGTCTATGGGGATTCACAACTGGTCATTAATTAGGTAAACGGTGATTATCAAACAAAGGATGACAAGCTAATGCCCTATAAAAGAATGGTCAATGACTTCAAAAAGTACTTTGTGGAAATAAGATTTGAGAAGATTCATAGAAGCGACAACAAAGTTGTTGATGCCATGGCGACCATTGCTTCTCTCTTATAGATTCCTAAGAAATGAGCCCGTTACGAGTTAATGGTGGAACAAATGTTCAACCCATCATATGACAACCCTAAATCCTAGGTCATCTACCATCTAGCCAAAGTTGACACCTCCATCTACTAGAAAATTTATAATTACCTAAAAGACAATACCCTCCCACTCGACCTATCTTGAAATTAAAAATGAAACTTCATTCGTCAAGCCGCCCGACGTGTCCTTATCAAAGATGTCCTTTATCGACGAGGTCTTGACGAAAATATTCTCTGATGTCTGGAACATGATGAGTCTGAAACGGCTTTACGAGAGGTTCATGAAGGTGTTTGTGGATCTCATTCGAGTGGTTTAACTTTAGCGAAGAAACTCCTCCATTTGGGATATTACTGGCTGACTGTGGAGAGGGATTCTTTTCAGTTCGTCAAGAAATGCCAAAAGTGTCAAATTCATGGCAATATTATCCATGCACCAACACACAAACTTCAATCTTTCGCATCAACATGGCCCTTTTGTTAGTGGGGACTAGATCTTGTAGGGAAGATTCATCCATCTTCATCAAATGGACACAAGTTTATTATCACAACCACAAGTTCAAATGAATAACTTGAAATTCCCTCACCAAGCTTCGCACACACTTTTGTAATGGCTGAAAATCATAATTGAGATTTGGCTTCATAATCAAAATAGGGATGTTGCATTGCTTTTATGCCTGAGATTCTCTTGAATGGCTCATAAATCTGTATTTTCTACAAGGGGACACCATTCAATGTTTACCAGGTTACTTATAGATACGCAAAGTAAAATAAGACATGATAGCATTGGCATCAAACAAATTAACGTGGATACAAGTATAAATTAATAAGAACCATTGTGCATATACTTACAAAAATCCAATGAACCATCTGGATCTGCTCTACTCTTTATTGTGTCAAGTATTGCCTCATGGTAAAACTCACGGACCTTCAACAAGGTCTTGTTCAAAGGTCTACCCCCATATTTGCTCAAACGAACATTGGATGCAACAACAAGGTTCAAGTAATGAAGAATCTTACGATGCATGTTAAAGTCCTCAAACAACCAATGTTTAACACTCTTATGTGGGTACCTTCTAAGCCATGTTCCAGTAACAACAACTGAGCGTGTAGGGTATTCGATGTTTTCTCCATCTATAACTGGGGCTTCCAATTTCTTTTTGGCCTCAACACAACGACACAAGTAATAGTATGTTCCCTCTTTGTTTTCTTCATCTACAATAACTGTATAAACATGCCCTGCATTTATATGTGCATAAAATCACTCAAAATTAGTCAACATTACGAATATAGTACAAAGTAAGATAACAATATGGAATTTGAAAAACTAAGCAAGTAGATATTACTGGTTGAACTAGATGGTCACATTGATTAAAAGTCGAGCCATTGATTGTCTATGTTAGTTCCAATTACATCGAAGGGTGATATGTGTGAAGCAAGATAAGATAAATTTCCAACCATTTGTCAACCCACTCCACTATCTCACAATCATTCCAGGCTTGCATTGTACATGAAGAACAAAAGCATGCCATCTTATGTGTATCTATACTCCATGAACCTTCATTTGAGCTAAGCAAAGAGTGTAACTCACTTGATCCTATTAGTGTACACCAATCCTCATATGGTGCAATGTTAGTATCATCCATCAACCAAAAAAATCTATGAACTAAATACATACCTTCATTACGGACCATCGAGCATTATACCACTTGACCATTAGACTGCATTTGTCAACTTTGCCTTTGTCATATGCTTTAACTCTTCTCGTGCTAATGCTCTTTCGCATGCTCCTGCACCATCATGCTCCCCTTTCCATGCCTAGCCTCACAAAATTTCCACATATGTTGAACACTTGTAGTGAGATTCATCCTGCCCCACTGGTAGAATATGTGTGCATTCTTGAAGCATGTTGTTGTCTACAGTTATCAGAGTACATGTATACCAGCGGTATGCACTTGTCAGGCCAAATCACTATAGAAAATCTAGAAGCAACCTTGCACGAGCTCTAGAGAATGTGTGTGATCATCACTAATATAAAAGTGATACTCCCTTAATACCTTCCTTTGGTCTCTGTTTTAGCCATTGCATGAATACAGATGCTATGTACTGCAAATATTAAACTTGTATTGGAGTTGTAATATTGTGGTACACCTCACAACATGGTATGTGGGGGTGTAGTTCTCTGCAAAGTCATCATAATACTATGATACCAATTGGAGAAAGGTGGAGTGTCCTTGCATAGCTCGAATTACGTGTCTATCCATTAGGCTTTATGGGTATGCCTTGCATACTCACACACTATATTGTCACGAAACATGGACATAAACTGATACACTGGAATCTTCTGAATAACCAAATCACACCTTTTTGCTTGATTACCATCTTTTGTAGCGTATGCCACTATTTTATACTTCTGAGTATACTGGTTTATGCCCACCCTCATACATGCTTTCCATGTATGTTGACATGTGGCATTAGGTGCAAGCCACCCAACACTTTCATGAACTATCAAGCATGTTGTCTGTAGAGATATTTGGCCATCACTCTATTTGACATAAATTTTTACGATGAACTCTCTTGAGAGAAGATTTTGGTGGGGGCTTCTATGCAATCCTGCAAAACATCATTAGTATGCAAATCTAAACATATGGAGCGATAAACATCATAATGGTTAGTGAATTCAATATACCAGTCTACAACAACAAGTAGTGCGTGTGTGATTTATCTTGACATAACAAGGTTTAAGCATTTCAAAAATCTTTGAGAAATACTAATTTGAGATAAGCATTTTGAAATTTATGAAAAAATTTGGTTTGATCGTATCAAAAATGCTTTGGATGTGACTCACGGTTTCAACTACTGATTCTCCTTCTTACAACATCCCTTTGATTCGGAGATGGCCTTGTATTATTCTTCCAATAATCTTCAATTAGTGTTCTCAATGCTTCAACAACTTTTCTATCTTTATGTGAAAGTCTTCTCGAGAATGCCCATAATTCATTTCAATCAGTGCCCTCAAATATTCTTTGCCGCCTTTGAATGACTTTTGATAAAGTTTTTCTACTAATTCCCATTTGTTCACTTGTCTTTTTTAATGAGATGATATCTCATTGTTTGATAGCTTACTAAAGTCGTTGTAATGACACGTCAGGTGACATTACTATCCTTTGAGTGTGAGGTCTTACCCACACTCTCATAAGCATCCATTAGATTCTTCACAATAGTGTTTTCACTTGATGCATTCGATGTTCTCAACCCAAGAGTCTTCGTGATGTTTATGTACTTTAAACCCCACATCATTTGAACAAATAGTTGACATCTTACGGGTCTCATTTTAGCCTTTCAAAGAAAATTGCCAAATCTTATATTATATATACTACCACAAGTGTATTACGGAATATTACCTTCCATGTGCTGCAAAATATCCTCATCGATATTAATCAAAAACTTTTTCTTTCTATGCAAAATTTTAGGTGTTGTTCTCTTAGGTACATACATCTCAACATTAGCAATTTCATCAATATTTAATTGAGGTGGGCTAGATTGTGTACCTTTGATTGAGGGTGGAATAGAATACATACCTTGAGGTTCACGTGTGGATGATGGCATACCTTGTTCGTCAAATCCGAGTGATGATGTACTCTCAACTTTAGATGTGGTGGATGGTGTCCAACCATACTCACTTGTGGTAGATGGTGTCCCTCCATATTCGCTTGTACTTAATGGTGTCCCTTCATATTCACTTGTGGTAGAGGGTGTGTCTCCAAATATGGTATTTGCATCTCCCCTAGCATGACTGTTTTGCATTTGTGCCCTTTGTGCTACCAATTTCTTTTCTCTTTTTGACGGTTGAGGTTCCTCTTCAACTGGCTTGTTTTCGTCAATCATTCCCAATTTCTGATTTTCACGATATTCCCTCATCCATTTTTTCTCTTTATCTCTGAAGGCTTGGAGCTGATCATTTGTTAGTTTTTTCCTTTTAACAATTTGTTTATTTGGCATGACGAATAATTTTACCTGTGAAAAAAGTGCTAAGTCAAATTAACCAATAGTGAAGGGTTCTAAAAGTCTATTAAAGAAGGAGACCAATGGTCACCTCTTTCAAATGTTAGTTTTCGAAGTTGAAGTGGTTTGTTTTAAGAGGGAAACATTATAAAAGGCCATGATAAACTTGAATGGAGGATGATCTTGGATTGGCCATCAAACCAAATGAGGAAATGTTGAGTTTTGCTTAACAAAATTGAGCTTTTGGTGACTGAAATTGAGTTTTTGAGTTGGGCAGCATTATTTTACGTTAGATTGAGCATGAAAAAGGTATATTAGGCTTGTTTCAACAATTTTCAAGTTTTGGAGTGTTTGGCAAGTGCTACTTTCAATAAAACATACGGTTTCTAAGCCTAGGGAGAGGGTTTTATGGTTTGGGTGGTAAATGATTGAATCTCTGCAATCTAATGCTATAATTTGAAGTTTTGATAGATATAAAGTGCTGCCCCAAGGTTTTAGAAGATTTGGACACATTTCGAAGGTAGTCCCTTTGTAAAAGTGGGCTAATTTGGGCCCTTAAAAGCGTAGAAAACTTAATAATGTGTGCAGTTTGGTACAAAACAAGCATTGGTGATTGTTGGATATGTTGAAAGGCTTTGTAATGGGTAAAATAAAGGTCTCTAAATGGTCCTAGGTCTATAGAACAACAAATCATTGTGGTGGAAGGTCTTAACTTGGACTTCAATCTATTTTGAGACTCCTTTGGTTGTTTCGGTGAACGAAAAACTCCATTCTTCATGATCAGCCTATATAGACCAGCAGGGTTTGAGTTTTACTTTAATTTAAAGATGGAGCCTTTCCTCCTACTGTGGTGACCTGTGATTCAGAGGAAAGGCCTGTAATATGTTGTTTTCAAGTTTCATGTTTCTTTTAATAGT
>VDFB02356530.1:0-34313 GCA_007258455.2 Sequoia sempervirens | reverse complement strand
AACGTATGATATCACTTCTAAAAATGAATTCAATCATTTCATGAATAAGTCAATGCATGATCAACTCAATGTGTCAACTACAAGAGCGATGATGACAGACACTTCTCTGATTGTCACGATACCTATGGTAACTTCAGATGTGACAATAACTTCAGAAGTAGCAATGGCGACTGAATTGACAGTGAATCCAGAAGCTCACACTTCTTTTCTTCCCCCTTGGCTAATATCTCAAGTATCGAAGCGTAAAAAGCAAATGATTTCTCCGGAGGAGCTCGACCTTGAAGAGATAGTCCTTCCAAAGGCCAAAGGGAAGAAAAAGGCAAAGGTATACTCAAGGCTGAATGTTGATAAGTCTGGCCACAAGTATGCTGAAATTGGCATACCACCAAATGAAGAAGGTGATGTCAATATGGAAGACTACATGGTAACAAAGGTCCAGCTTGGCAAGGTTACCAATGAAAGTGCAAAAGTCGATGCGCAAGTCACTTTGGATATCTTGGCTGGAAGGCTCGATAAAGTAGAGCAAGCTCGTAACATGTACAAATAGAGGGCAGAGCATTATTCCACTCTTATAAAGAGACTTGCAGGTTCTCCAAGTAATGCACAACCGCTGACAGTGGTAAGTATTGAAGACCCAGCTGTCAAGAAAGCTGAGAAATTCGCCTCCAAAGGCAGGGTGTTGTATGATTTTGTTGAGAAGATCATTGAACACAGATCTCAAATTATAATGGCTGTGGACGAGAAAACTACCTTGTTGGCCAAGCTCACCACAGAGCTTGATAAAGAAAAAAGTATACTTTCCCAGGAGCACAGAGACATGGAAAAGTGCCTGTTGTCATGGTCGGAAATGAAATAGGTAAAGCTCAGTAAATTGGTGGAGGTTGGGGTAATTCCTGACAAAGAAAAGTTCGTTGAGGTAAGAGAATCATTGAAACACAGAATTCAAGTAATTCAATCTCTTATGGAGGATCTCCACCAAGTACAGGAAGATGTCGACTCGACATCGCTACCATTCTTGAAAAGGTATCAAAGAGTTGCCTCGGTCAACTTCTTGAGGAAAATCGTGATCTTCCCGCCGCCACGTAAATATCCCGTGATCTTCAAGGAAGTCATCATGAATTTCGATTGATAGTTCTGTGACTTCTCGAAGCTACTGAACATCATTTGTATACAAGGTCATACTGGAGCGTCCTAAAACGATCTTGACAGTGTGCAAGAAGGTTCACTATCCGCCAGAGAGATCAATCACGAATTCACACCATTGTGGATTACACCGTTGGTCCAGATGAGAAGTTCGTGCAAGAGACTATGAGGAAATTTGAAGACTTCTGTGCCCAATGCAAAGAAACATGAAGCAGCCCCCTATTCTCCAGTGTTAGACATTTCCGGTGCATCCCATTATGCATCTTGTAAATATTTCTTGACATTTTCGAATGCCATTTTGTAAAATGTAATTACACCAAGTTCGAAGATGTAATATTTTCAAAACAAATTGCACTTTGACTTTGGTCAAAGTTAGGTGAGATCTCCTAAAATCACTCACCTAACTTTCCTTAATTTTCTCAATCTCTTTCCTAATTTTGCTCATCCCTCTTTCTATATAATGTGAGGGATTTTCATTGTAAATTGATCCTTTAGTGTTTTGCAACGAAGTGCTGCCCTTTTTGAAGCAAATTTGTGAAACTTTGCGTTCATGCTTTGTGAATGAAATTCGATTAATAAAGAAGAGGATTGCAAGCCAAACTTTGTGTTGGATTCGATACTTTTGTGAGTTGATCTTATTGGGTGGTGATTAGCTTGAAGAATCTGAAGGACTCTAAGTAGTTTATGTAAACTTTGTGTTACATTTATTATTTAGATTGCATTTGTATTTCTGTTTATCATTTGGTTGAATGATCTACAAGACTTTGTGCTTGTAATCGTTCATGCTCTTGCATATTTTGGTTGAATGATCTACAAGACTTTGTGCTTGTAATTATTCATACTCTTGGATACTTTTGTCGAAAGATCTACAAGACTTTGTGCTTGTAATCGTTCATGCTGTTCGAGGAATTGCTGCGTTTAAGAAGACTTTGTGCTTCTAACGTGACAAACGGTACATCTGCACAGATCCAACATTGATAAAGCTACGGAACGACTTTGTGCCTTCGTGAGCTTTCGCTTTTTTACTTTATTTGTTTATTATTAATCACTTCTGGTATCTCTACACTTCGCTTTGACGAGATAGAGGTATTGGTATTACTGCTAGTTGTTAGTTTAAGGTTATCAAGAATTGTAAACTTCCAACGGTGAAGCATTGTAAACATCTTCTCTGAAAAAAGAGAGAAGGATGAATGTAACACACCCCCCCCCACTTCGTAAGTTTCGTGTACATTTTGTAATTACTTGTTTGATTTACTATCGCTTATGTTAGCAGTAAGAAGGGCGCCTCCCCTTTCCGAGAGGAGAGATTTACATCTCACATAGTTGTGGCTGAAGTCCAGGTTGTGTAATCTATCGAAAAGCTGATTACATAATTTTCACCCAACACACAGCTGTAGCTGTTAGTTCAGGGGTCAGCCACCACCATCTACATTTTCATGCTCTTGCTTTAGTGATGAACAAGCCTCAAGTTCAGCCTCCTCCTACTCCATAGATAGTAGGTATTTGAAAAACACAAAAAACAAAAATCATAAAAAATTGCACAGGTTTTTTTTGCCAAAACCTGTTAAGTTTGGTTTGGGTTCACCCAAGTCATCTTGGATGAACTCGCAAACCAAAAAATGCCTCCTGGACATCTTCCCACCTGCACCAGACCAGTATTTGAACCTGGAGTGGATCGTGCCTGGATCTAGAGGTTTGTTGGGAAATACCGGTAACATAGCACAAAACTTGAAACCCAAAGTTCCTTCTAAAAGGTCTCCCACTCCTGGCACACAGCCCGTTAGAAGTTTCCAACTATCAGAGATCTGTTACCCTATTGGCTATCAGGCTTAGGCCTGGCCAACATCTTGACAACTCTCTAGTCAACCTTGGCATTGCCCTTGGCATCTCTAATTTCTGCAGAGCATTTCTTCCCATGATTTTGGTTGTATATGTAAGATAATGATATGCATATCTGTTAACCCTGTTTTTGACCTTGGCAAATTTTAAACTTTTTGCATATCTGTTATGTCTTTAAGCTGCCATATCATGCTGGGTTTGATGTCCTAAATTATACATCAAATTTCTGTTGCATCAGCTTCTTCGAATTGAAATTTTGAATATTTGCATTACTCAGCCTTAGTCATAAATGCCAAATTGATCAGCATTGGAAGTTTATCCGAAATCAGGTTACCATACTCTGCTTGCCTAGGAATATGTGCAAAGATAGTCATGTGATTGATTAGGTCTTGATAATATCAGTATAGGTTTTAATAGAATATGATAGAGGCTTCACAAGCCTAAAATGTTTTCCAGAACGTCAATGAATGCTTAAGAGTTATTTTATGGTGGTTGGGTTTCCAGGAAGTTTTGATTGATTTCATAGGCATATCTTTAATTCATCTTTGCCGATATCATGTGATTTCTTCCAATCTTCAACATCAAACGAATGTCTGGGAGTGTTGTGAGATTCATTGGAATATTATAAAGGTGATACAAGTTTTTAGAAGAGAAAGTTTTAAAAAGGTTGTAGCAGCTGAAAAGTTGGTTGTGACAACCATCTAAGATGCCGATGTATTATGTTTTTAAAGAATTTTTGACATTTTCATGGTTCATAAAACCTTAAAACCTGCGACACCTCACTTATTGGTCATTTCAAAGGTTCATAAAATTGCCAAAAGGTTGAAATGCATTCTTTGTCTGCATTTTTATGGTTCACAGAACCTCTAAATGCCTGAAATACACTTTGTCGGCATTTTTATGGTTCACCGAACCTCTAAATGGTTGAAATGGACTTTGTCGGCCTGTTTTAGGGTTTGTGAACTCTTTTTATCATTGATTCATAATTAAATGGTGAGAATTTTCATTTGTTTGCCCTAAATCAGGCCAAAGTCTGGATATCAGTGTACATTTTCCTAGCCCAATCCTCTTGTGTGACTTGTCAAAACGGAAGCTCTAGAACAGGTTATAGATATCCATTAAATGGATAAAGGATAGAGGAACTTTGTTAGATGCTGTTGTTGTAGGGGTATTGTGAAGGCTATGCATAAAATGGATTTATTGAACAGGCTTTAGAAACTTTCAAGCAAATGTGATTGGTGAGCGTAAAGCCAAATTCCACAACCTCTGCCGTGCCCTTTATACCTGTGTGAGGATAGGAGCTTTGGTGTAGGTTATAGATGACCGTCAAAATGTTAAGGATAGAGGAATTTTGTCTGAAGTTGTAGTCATAAGTGTTCCGACAAACTTGTGTGCATGACATAGAGCCTAAGTTGCAGGTTCGTGTATGGGTATGGATATGGTGGTATGTAATTTTTTTTTTCCTTGGGTACGGGTATGGGAATGTATATATGTGTGTGTGTGTGTACACACATATATACACACACACACGTGTGTGTGTGTGTATGTATGTTCAAAATTATAAATTTATAAGAATAGTGATGCTCATAATTACCAATAAATAGAATACAACATAATTTTGACATAGTAACTTATAACAGTTCAATTAATGATCACTTCACAAGTACAGTAATCGATTCTCCTTAAAAAAATATATTAGACAAAATAAAAACTCAAAGAAGCTTGCATACCTTACTAGTTTCTTGGTCAATATTGATCATGACTCAGTGAAAAGTAGAATATTGCACTCAATGCAACATAATCATCAAACAAAATAGTTGATGTAAGTGGTACAAAAGTTAATGCTGTCTATGTAGCAGAGATCTTTGGTCAACATAGTCAGTATAGCAGAGCTCTTTGGTCAACATTGTCAGATAACCACATTTAAGAAGAGTCAATCAAACAAGGGTCAATGCAGGTGTAGAGGGTCAATGTTGAAGATATGGTGTGTTGATTCACAAATGATGTCAAATTTATAGGCTGGCCCAAACATTGTCTTTTTCCCCCTCCTACAATAGTGCTGGTCAAATGAGAGAGTAAATGATGGAATGATGCATTCATGAGGATCAATTAATGCTATCTACACATGTTGAAATGGAAAAAATAGCCCTAAATTTTTTTAAACAATGGTTATAAGTTCTTGTTCTGCCAAGACAATATCAAATTTGTACTGTCCGGGTGCCTGGGTTCTTTGTGGGTCCTTCACAAAAGAGCCCACAAAGAACCCAGGCACCTCAGTTCTTTGTGGGTCCTTCACAGAAGAACCCACAAAGAACCCAAGTGCCCAAGCCGTACCCGAACCGAACCCGTACCCGAACCGTACCCAACCAGGTTCTGGGGGCAAAGATGAAGAACTCGGTAACTTAGCATAGAGCCATAGGCTAGGCTGTGCGCCCTACAGAATGCCTTAGAGCAATGTCATCTCACAATTGTGGGATATCCACAATTTAACTTTGTTGAAACAGCTTCTGAAACTTTCAAGAAAATCTATCTGGCAGGTGTAAAGCCAAATTTCCATGACCTCAGCTAGCATCCTCTCTGCTGTGTCAATATGGATAGCTTAGCACAATTTGTAGGGGCTAATACCATGAAATAAGGTTCTTGGCATCTTTGTATCTGATGATGGATGGAATCAGACCTATTAATAAAGTAGATGGCCACAGAATTTGTTCGGGCTAGATCTTGCAAATGCTGTTAAGGAACTCATTGAAATAGCTTGGATACAATAGCAAACTGTATTGAGGTTCAAATTAAAGAGTATGGAGGAGAACCCTTTGAGGTTGGAGATAATGGATGTGGTATTTCACCAAACAATTACCAGAGTGCAACCTTCAAGTATCACACTGCCAAGATGTCAGGTTTTTCTGACCTTAAATCATTCACTCTTTTTGCATTTCGTGGAGAGGCATTAAGTTCACTTTGTGCTTTGGGAAACATGACCATCAAAACAAGAACTAAGTATGAATCTACTGGTACACAATTGATTTTTAGATCATTTAGGTCTAATTATTTCCGAAAACAATATAGTATGCTGGTACCACATTTACAGTTGCAAAATTGTTTTCCCCTTTGCCTATGAAGTATAATAGTTCCATTGCAATATATTAAGAGAATACAGCCGCCTTGTGCCTCTATTGCATGCTTATGCTCTCATTGCAATAGGGGTTTGATTAGTCTGCATAATGTGACAAGTCAGAATTCCAAAGCTGTAGTTCTGAGAACACAAGGAATTTTTTCTAACAAGGATAGCATAATAATAGTTTGCGACACTAAGACACTTGCATGCTTTGAAGCTTTGGGATTTTTGTATCTCAAATGGATGCTGTATTGATGGTTTTGTATCTAAGCTTGGATCTAGAAGTTGAAGGGCTCCAGGGAATAGACAATAGTCATTTTGTGGACATGCTTAATGTAACAAAGCTTCTGAATGAGTTTTATAAACTTTATATTTTTTACCACTATGCCATGGCTGTCTTGAATTTCATCCTTACTACTACAACATATGGTGTTAATGTGAGAGAGACTTGCATTTCATTGGTGTCATCATGTAATCCAGGGAAGCAGAAAATTCTTTCGTAGATAATTATGAGGTGAGTTTGATGCTAAAATAGTTGGGGCAGAGGACCTCTTGCCCAATATCGATGTAGGAGATCTTGATAATCAGTTGGCAATTATTAAATATGTGGAGGATATCTATAAGTTCTATTGTAAAGTAGAGGGAATGAAACGTGTGCTTGAGTACATGCCTTCTGAATTGGAAATTAATAATAGGATGGGAGCAATTCTGAATTGACATAGATATAACTATATGAAGAATGCTTTTGGATATATCTATATGAGTTCCTTATATCAAGAAGCATTCTTAATCACTAATCTGGATTGTGGAAATGTCATGTCTCTTATAGATGTACCTTCTTGAAAGTGTTTTGGTTTTTATTGGCAAATGCCCTTTTTTATCTTTTGAAATGACCTTATGCTACTTGTGCCTATTAAAGTAAACCTTGCCTTAAGTTCTTTTGATACAACTTTCTTACGGGGCACTTCTTGTGTGATCATTAATTAAACCACTGGTTCATTATCTTGTGGGTTTGGTTGATTTGCTTGGGAGATGGAAGGTAAGGTCCCTTCTTTGTTGGAGTTAGGAGAATCTTGTGAATTAAGTGAAGAAAGATTTCTCAACCTTGCTTTCCATGCTTGTTTAGGGTTTTTGACATTTTTGAACTTCTATGTATAATTATCAACCACATCATCTTAACATTTTAGGGTCATATGAGCCTTGACAATGCTATCTAGGCTGTAATTTTGGGGCATCATTTATGATAATTAAAACTTTTCCCTATAAACAAATTCACCCGAGTTGACAGAACATTGGAAGAGGAATATAAAGGTAATCGTAAAGGCAATATTTATGTCAATCAAGCAAGTCACTAATTTGGTGTATTAGATACCCCTTGTGGACACTAGCATAAAGAGCCAACATGTTGTGCTCCAACATGTTGATCATTTATGTGGTACTTGGGCCCCTGTTAAATGATTGAGACGTTGAGCGCATCGTGCCTACTCTTTAAGCCCTTCCCCTTTTACAAGCCTATGAAGGGATTGCTTTCCATTTACCTTATATATTGTTTAATGTGGTTTACATACCCTATCCCTAAATCAAAACGCGTGACTCCTCTGTGGAGTACACACACCTTCATCGTCAAGCCCATGCTTGAGCTTATGTGAAATGGTTAATTTTAGGTTTAGGTTTTAGTTGATGAATAAATTCATAATTACACATGATTTGTGACATGGGATGGAAGCTAATTGGACATGATGTTTGAATCATACATGCCAATGTATTTATAGTTTATCATCTTAGGATTAATGATCATGTAATCAAAATGAGTAATTTTAACCATAGTTTGCAGACTTGAACTCAACGAGTACTCAAGAAGTTAAAGAATACTTAAATTTCTTTGAAAACACAATATTTTAACAAAATTCATTTAGAAAATGTATCAAATGAGTCAAAAAAAACAACGGGGAAGTGTTTTCTATTAGATTTGATTCTTGAATACAAATGGATTACAAAATTGCATAATCATGTGGAGCTGATAGAATAGCTAGCTGCTAACTAATAACTATTATCATTATGAATTTATGATGATTGTCTTTGAAAATCATCATAAATTGCATATCTAAGCAAGTAAAAAATTACAAGTTTTTACAATTTCCTCTTCCTTGTTCTAGTGAAAAATTGGGCAGTAGAGGGTTTAATCCTTGCACTTAGTTGTGGCTCCCTGCTTGGCCTAGATGATTGTGCATGTGGCTCCACCTTGTTGCTAGATGGCAATGATTCCTCTGCCACATCAATGTCATCCAATTACTGTTAGTTTTATAGATCAGAAATATAAATGAGCAGAAATACAAAAACACTGAACACAGAACACAGCAAAATACCCTGGGAAAATCCTCCTTCTTGACGGAGAAAAACCCAGCAAAATATATCTCTTATATATTGAAAGAATAAGAGCAGATTTAGAGCAGAAATCTGCTTACAACTCAGGCTCAACACAAAGCCGAATTTGATACAATGAATGATGAATTCTCTCTTTGATACAAATGAATATAAATCCTTTTTGAAATCTGATCTGCTGCTAATGTTATGGCGAACTTCTGCTGGAGGTGTGAACTCCTTCTTGAAAGAATGCAAATTGAAATGAGAATGACTTGATGTTTAAATGAATGATAACCACCTTGTATATATACAAAACTAGGCGACTTTTCATCTAGGTCGGCTCCCTTAGAAGATGAAAAATATAAAATATTAATTGCAACATGAAGGCTGACCAGCCTTGAACTAAGGGAAAATAGCCCCCGAAGCTATAAAACACTAACACTCCCTCTTAGCTAGGGAGGTATTTTCTAGATATCCTCGTCATGGAGTCTCTCAACATGATAGTCATAATGGCTGCACGCACATCTCAGTCTCAGAGATGTACAAGAGTTCATCACGGAGTCTCTCAACGTGATGTCGTCATGGAGTCTCTCAACATGACGTCCACAATGGCTACTCCCATGTGTGGAAAGAAACACATCTCAGTCTCAGAGATGTACAAGGGTCCATCATGGAGTCTCTCAACGTGATGTCGTCATGGAGTCTCTCAACATGATGTCTCATCTTAGTCTCAGAGATGAACAAGGGCTCGCACCTCATATTTCTCCGTCTTAGAGAAATATACACTACAAGGGCTTTCACCTCATATTTCTCCATCTCAGAGAAATATACATTACAACAAGTCTTCATGATGATGTGACTCCTCCTCGGCTCCAAGTAATCGGGCATCAACCTCCCCGACCTTCGGCCCAAGGTTGCCTCTCATTGGTTTGTCGACTTCCAATGTTATTTCCTCCTCTTCAAGAAATCTGATCGACTTAGGAATAAGAAACCTTCAACGACTTAGAACTTGGTCTTCCGATCCCGTCAATTTCTGCAGTAGAAACATGTTGTGTAGACCTTAATTTGCAATCTCGAGCAAAGTGACCATACTTGTCACACCTGTAACATTGAATGTGAGAGAGATCCTTCTTCTTCTTCGGTTCTGGGGCAAAATCTGATTCTTTGTCACTATTCCTCTTTCTTCCTTTGCCTCTTTCTCTAGAAGTATGTGTAGCAAGAACTTGATTTTCTATATCATAATAGTTTCGCCCAATTCCTCTTGCTGCCAACCTGGATTTTTCTTGAACACAATCAGCTCAAAGACGATCAAACTTGGGCAACTTGGATCTCCCACTGATGCTTTGAATAAAGGGTTCCCAAGATTGGGGAAGACCATTTAGTGCCAACATAACAAGATCTCTGTCTGCAATTATATCCCCAATAGCGCTCAACTGATCTCTCAAATCAACAATCTTCATAAAGAATGAGATGACTGAATCATCTTTATCCATTTTTACATGGCGAAGCTGTTGTCTCAAAGCAAGGGCTTTGCTGGTATTGTTGATCTCATACAATCCTTTTAGAGTGTCAAACATTTCTTTAGCTGTCTTCAACTTGGAGATGATCGGTACTAGGTGATCATCATAGAGTCTATCATGATCTTTCTAGCCTTCGTGCCATTTTTCTTCCACTGGATTTTCTCAGTATCATCGGAAGGCTCGGGCATATCACTTTCCATGAAATCAAGAAGATCATTCTCCTCTAATGCGATGAGTACCCTGGGTTTCCAAGAGTTGAAGTTTGAAGCTCCATCAAGCCTATCTTCTACCTTGACACCGTTCACCATCTTCTTTTTCTGCACAAATTCATTTTCAAAGATCTACCCTTAGGTCTGAAATAATTTGCAACCTTAGATCTGCAATACTTCAAGATCTGCCCTAGATAAAAAGTTGACTTGACTGCGTAAACAAATCTGATCAGATCTTTTCTTAGACCCTCTCTGATACCATGTTAGTTTTATAGATCATAAATATAAATAAGCAGAAATACAAAAACACTGAACACAGAACACAACAAAATACCCTGGGAAAACCCTCCTTCTCGAGGGAGAAAAACCCAGCAAAATATATCTCTTATATATTGAAAGAATAAGAGCAGATTTAGAGCAGAAATCTGCTTACAACTCAGGCTCAACACAAAGCCGAATTTGATATAATGAATGGTGAATTCTCTCTTTGATACAAATGAATATAAATCCTTTTTGAAATCTGATTTGCTGCTAATGTAATGGCGAACTTCTACTGGAGGTGTGAACTCCTTCTTGAAAGAATGCGAATTGAAATGAGAATGACTTGATGTTTAAATGAATGATCACCACCTTGTATATATACAAAACTAGGCGACTTCTCATCTAGGTCGACTCCCTTAGAAGATGAAAAATATAAAATATTAATTGCAACATGAAGGCTGATCAGCCTTGAACTAAGGGAAAATAGCTCCCGAAGCTATAAAACACTAACAATGACAATCCAATCTCCTTGGCTTCTACTGCAGCCACATCCTCCATAGTTTGTTTCTCAAAATCAACAATCTCATCCTTTGTAAACAAGGAGAGCTCATCATTTTGCATGATTCAATCACTATAGGGATCAATCTCATCCAAATCAATAGGCTGCTTTGATTTGTCCTCCACCTTTCTTGTGCAAAGTCAATAGTTGTATTGCACAAAAACTAGGTCATTGAGGTGTTGTTGCGTCAACTTATTATGCATCTTCTTGTGAATAGCATTGACCAAACTCCAATTGCATTCATAGGCAAAAGCAGCAAAAGGTTGAGATAGAATTTAGAGATCTAGCTTTTGGAGATTAGGGGTATTTCCACTTTAATCTTTCCACCAAGAAACCACAAATAAGATATTCAAGAGTTTGTAAATAAATAATATTCTATTAATAATTCTGATTTGTAACTTGCAAGACACAAGACTTCACTTTTTCTTGCTTTGTGTTTGGGCGGATCTTCCTTGAATAACTAGTGGCAAAGAAAAGAGCCTCCCTCTAGCTTTTGCTTATAATTCTACAACTTTGAAATGACGGTGTCTCTCACCTCAACCTTGGGTATTATCTTCTCAATGCCTGTGGAGAGGCCCTCCATAATCTCTCCATTAGCATCTGTGAAGCTATTGGGGAAGAAAAACTTGGGATTGTGAAATATCCTCCTTAATTTTTTCCAATTTTTTTGCACATAAACTTCACCTGTTAACATTAACTTAAAGATAGATAAGCAAACTGGAATGCAACCCTTCACTTTTTGATCACCTAGATCCCTGTGTGCAAGGTGAGAGCATACGGTGCAAGGGGATCGTTAGATAAAATCTGAAATCTGAAAGTACAATGTTGATGGTGGCTAGCCGACCACACTGAGGAAATGTAAATGCTAGGTGGCAAGCTGACCTCTTCCACTTTTCAGTGGGCTACTGGAAAGTAAAGAAAGTAAATGCATAGGCAGTGAACCGACCCCTTCCACTTTTTAGTGGGCTACAAAAATGTAAAGAAACTCGACCACTTATTCAACGAGAGTAGGAAATACAAATACTGAAATGTAAAGCAACTCGACCACTTATTCAACAGGAGTGGAAATACAAAAAGTTAGTGCATAAATATAAAGAAGGCTAATCAGTACTACTGATTCAACGTTACAATATCATGTTCAATTGCATTACAAAGGAGATATACATATAAATGGATAACCCACCTGTTAGGAAACATAAAATACAAGATAACCAACATGAAATATGACGAAACGAAGGAAAATACTAGGTCTGATACAAAGTTGCAGCGATCAGAAAATTAAACCAGCAAGCCCTAGAATCGCCAAAATCCTCATAACTTCGTCAAATCACCTCCGATCGACATCAAATTGAAAGCAATGGAAGCCTTGAGGCTAGGCATCCACTCTCAATCCAAGAAACCAATACAATTTGCCAAGAAACGTCTAGCACACAGCCTGAGGCAGAAAACAAGATAAGTACGACCTCCTAGGGAAGGGCGTCCTCCCCCAAAAATCCAAATCTCCACTAAAAAATCTGATAACTAGAGCAAAGGGGCACCCAGGCTAGAGGAATACACAAAGCCAATACCCAGAACCAACAAAAAATCCTTCAGTGAGATATGAGTCAAAACGTGCTTCAGCCAAGCACCAAACCAGCAACGCCAAAACTGATAAAACACTCACAAAATCAGAAAGCATCATAGCAAGCCATCTCCAATAAGCTCAATCTGCACCTTTGAGTGAAGAGTAGTCTCTAAATCAGCTAGGTACTATCTTGCAAGTACGAAATTGAAGGGCCTAGGAGGTATGCGTTCCTCGAAGCAAGAGGTATGAAATAATTTCAGCAGCACTTCGTTACAATAGCAAAAATGGATGATGAAATGAGAGAGTAAGGCCTCTTATTTATAACTTTTCCAACCTTGAATTCAAACTTCTTTTCCCTCCAAATAGGGCACCCAAATGAGAATTAGCCATTCATTTCAATTTGCATTTTGACTTCACTTTTTGACCTCCTTGACTTAGGCATCCAAATAGACTTAGGTATATAAATTTTATAAAATGCAAATACTCATAAAGTTAGGCGTCCAAAATAACTTAAGTGATAAACTTTATAAAAAACACTTCTCTCCAAAAGTGGCGTCCCAATATGCCTTAGCAAATATTTCATTTAAAACATTATGCTCATCAAATATGAAATCACTTAAGTCAACAAACCTGCCAAAATAGGCTCCAAGGATGTTGGAGATCAAATTGCTAATACTACCCTACCAGAAATAGATATTGCATTGAATTGTTGAACTATTGTTAAGAATAGCACTACCAAAAATAACACTTACTAAAAATAGCATATTGCTAAAAATAGTGACTCCAAACTTAGAGCACAAACCGGGAGCCATCGCAACTTACTAAAAATAGCAAGTCTGGAAAAGTTGTCTAATGTAGATGCATGCTATATCATTTTGAAGTCCTCTGAAAACCCAAAAAGACCCAGAAACCCTTCTGCCAAATTCTTGCATGCAACTCTTGAAAATTAAGAAGAAAACTTCCTAGAAAATAGGAAACCCTAATTCTGCCTCTGATTAGTCTACGAGCGCCCAGAAATAGGCTAACACTCATTGGAAAGCGTAGTGCTAAAAATGGTGACATTGCAGTTTGCCCTTCCCAAAGATTGCTTGTCCTCAAGCAATGCCATCACAACTCCAAAAATATTTGACTGATCCACACCAAACCAAATAGGATCCCAGGGTCCCAAGTTCGTCCCAGGAAGGACCCACCATGACAATGCTACACCACTTTGATCACATTAGTGAAACCATCGTGCCAAATTTGCATTGTCCTCCCATGTATCCCCATAATGTTACCATCCATGAAACTCAAGTTGAAAACCTTGGAAGGACTGAAATCAATACCTTGTAGCATCTCTTGCTCAAATGACTCAGAGAAGTCCATATCTATAATGCCACTGTCTATCTTAATCTTGGGCAATAGGAAGGAAAGTCTACTCAACTCCAAACCGTACTCAACATATCTCCATTTGGTACCTAACAGAGCCATGACTGCAATTGTGACTTCCCCAAATCTTCTTGCAAAAGGGAGAGCAATCCTTTGCAAGAGATCAACAAATTCATCCTCATAACTCCACATGGATCTACTATGCCTCCTCTACATGATTTTGATACAACCATGAAGACTTTTGAAAACTCTTACGGTCCCAACTCCAAGAGTCTTAGAATGATAAACCAAAGCATGTGGGGGTTCGCTATCTTGAACCAATATTGTGAGAAAACTATCAAAATTTGCATCACAAACCTTCATAAGTTGAACTCTGAGAGTAGGAAAGGTTTGAAGAAACAAATAATCACTGCTGTTCAAGGCTGGGATCAGCGAAGTACAATGCACTCTACACAGCGGATAATAGCAGTGCCATAGGAATTCCCAAGTATGAGCATGTGGAGTGAGCATTCTATTGCACCCAAACAACTCATAAGTGGCTGGAAAACACACCAAAAACAATCTCCAACTGAAATATTCCACCTCTTTTACAAGAAATGATGGACCAACTCTCCTAAACGAGAGTAACTCCCCATGTAAGGTGACTGTCTGCCACCAGTTAGCAAGCTCGTGTCTCAAAATCTGCCCCTGTCTAAGCCAAGGATCACTCACAAGAGTAACCATCCGTTTATCTCTCCAACCCATACTTAAAATTTCTCTCCAATCCACTTGTTGATGAACAAATGGGACCATCAAGTGGCTGGTAAGGAAGGTAACAGCACCATTGATTCTGAAATTTTGGTCCTTACCCCTCCAAGGATCCTTCCTACCATACCGAACAAGCTTTGTCATACCATGCTGAGGATGCCAAACAAGGATACCCAACCAAGAATGATCCCCAACACACCGGAAAAAGTACACAACACATCTCTAAGTGCCAATAAAAATAAATGCACACTCAAGAAATTAGTGACTTCACTCGTGAACCCCTAAAATTGATCCATGAAATGTAGAAACCCTAGGTTTCCCTCTAACACTGCTCTGATTGATATTTTTAGTTTCCTGACGTTTTTCTGAAGTTTTGTGGTTTTTTTTGTAATTTTGGATTTTTCAATGCATTTATGAACAGTACGGCTTTGACAGAAAATAATAATAAATTCTATAAAATTGATAGATCTTCAATAAGCATAGCAAATACAAACTAGATTGAAGGCGTCTCTTTTATTCATCAAATATCCTTCATATACAAATGATCTGACAACATGCAAGACAAATAATGAATTTTATTTATGAAGAGAACCTGATTTTTCCTGGTACGGCTGAAGGTACAGAATTGTACGGCTATCATGAATGCTTGGTCTTTTCTCCAGTCTGTAGATTCCCAAGTCTCCAGCAACTCCCAGCGCCTCCAGATGGTGAATGAATGAGAGCTAAGGATAGGCGTATGAGTTAAACAGAAGACACGTCCTTTATTGCTGGTACGGCCTGACAGAGATGTACGGCCTGTCAGGTCAGCATTGAATATGGTACGGACTTCTCCAATAAGCAAAGTTTGGATCTCTGAGATGGGCGCCTTGATGAACAAATGGTATCTGGATGAAAACCTCTGAAGAATCTCTGACAAATACAATATCTGAAGCTCTGTAGTTTTCTCTGGATAAGAAAACCTCTGTGGCAATAAATCAAGTGGTATTCCACACTCTCTGAATTGCTTTCCGTTGGAGATGGCTCGTTCCCCAAGGCAAACGAACATGAAACCCTAAGTCTCAGGCTCAGACCAAAAATTGATCAATATCAAACTCAATAAACTCATAATCGCGCACTTCCCAATGCAAAAGCCTCTAATACACTGAAAAGTGCGATTCCCTTGAAAATAGGGTTTTAATGAAATATTCACGTTTTAATATTTTAATATCTCAATAGTCCATCACTGAATAATTCAATTACTTTTAATCATGACTTTTGGCCCTTTCTGATGTTGGGCGCACCCTTCAAGAAAAACCACTTAAGTTATAATATTAAATTATAACTTTATATTATAAACGTTAATTAATTAATATTTAATCAATACGATCAAATATTAATATCTCCCTTATTTAACCCGTTTATCGATCCGTCTCGATGTGCTGATCGAAGATTCCTCGATGCCACAATACCTAAATCCTAAAATAGCAAAGGTCCCACATCGCCGCCAAGAACCGCTAAAAATAGCAATTCTCAAGAATGACCTCCGACGAGCCCGAACGAAAGACAACTCGATCAATCCCCGGCTGACCTAAGCTGAGCCAAGCCCCAAATGACCCCTATCCACCATCGCCCTACGAGGGTCGAATGATAGGCCAACTCCGTCGCCCCGAGAGATGTCACCGAAGGACATGACAGTCCGCCCCTCCTGAAATTGCTTGTCCTCAAGCAATCTCAATGCCGGATGCTGCAGAATCTCCTCACTCTCCCATGTCGCATCCTCAACCGGCAAATCTCTCCATTTCACCAGATATTCCCCGATAGTCCTCCGACGCAACTGTCTCTCCCTATACTCCAGGATGGACTCAGGTACTAGAATCAACTTACCCTCATCATCTAAGGGTGGTAACACTGCAGATGGTACAACACGATGACCCAACGCCTTCTTGAGGCGTGACACATGAAATACATTGTGTACCCTGCTCTCAACTGGAAGCTCAAGCTCGTAGTTTCACCCTCGCCAACTTCCCTCGATCCCCAGCGATCCGTAGCTCAATCTAATTTCCTAAGAGGATCACCGACTCAGGGTCAAGTACAGGTAAAACCATATCACCAACCTCAAATGCCTCGCCCTTCTTCGGACTGCAGATATTGCTCGCTGATTCTGCCTTTGCAATATTCTCCTTTGAGAGCTCCCTATAGTGTCCCGACTTCCTCCTCGCGAACCAACCTCCTCGCGACTGCACTCTACCTGCCGCTTCAATACCGGTGTCAAGGAAATTCGCCATACCCATATAGCTCATGAAGGGTGACATCTCAATGGTCATGGAATGTCGAAGTTGTAGCGCAATACTCACACAATGTATCCATTTGACTCCACTTCGCGTCTCGCTATAGTTCCTGAGATATCCCTCCACCCACTTATTAACTATCTCTGTCTGCCCATCTGTCTGTGGATGGTAACTGGTGCTCGGTGTAAGCTCGGTCCCGCAAAGCCTGAAGCCCTCCTGCCAGAAGTTACTCAGGAACCGGCTATCTCTGTCACTGACGATGCTCCGAGGCAACCCATGAAGTCTGAATATCTCTCGAAAGAACACCTCTGCCACCTGTGTAGCTGTGTGAGTCGTGGTGATCGGAAAGAAGTGGGCATACTTCGTAAGCCGATCCACAACCACGTATATACAATCACGCCCTTGGGCTTTAGGCAAGCCCGTGATAAAATCCATCGACAGGCATTCCCACTTCCTGTCAGGGATCGGAAGTGGCTGAAGTAGACCTGCCGGGTGAGTGTTTTCCTGCTTGTTCTGCTAACAAACAGGGCACTCACGCACATACTGAAGAACATCTCTCTTGAGACCTTTCCACGTAAACCTCTCCCGTATCTGTCTGTAAGTCTTGAAGTAACCGGGATGTCCTGCTGTGGGAATATCATGAAAGGCCCTCATAACCATGTTCTTCACCTCAGAACCGGGAATCAAAAATATCCTGTGCTTGTAAATGATCAAATCATTTACAAGTGTGTACCTGGTATCTACTGCTGATCCCTCGACGATGCTGGAGGCCCAACTGTCCTTGGCATACTCTGCCACTATCAAATGCCTCCAATCCTCTGCAATCTGAACCATAGTGCCTAAATACGGTCTCCGTGATAATGCATCTGCCACTACGTTCTGAGTACCTTTGATATATGAAATATCAAAGTCATAAGCCTGCAGCTTGCTGACCCACTTCTGCTGTCTGTCGTTGAGATCTCGCTGCCCTAAAAAGTGTCTAAGACTGTTATGATCAGTCTTGATGCAAAACTTGCTGCCAACAAGATATTGCCTGAATTTAGCTAAGGCATGCATAATCGCGAGCATCTCTTTGTCGTATATGCTATACAACCTCTCGGGTCCTCTGAGCTTGCGGCTCTCATAAACTATCGGGTGCTTGTCCTGCATAAGCACCGCACCAATGCCCTCACCTGATGCATCACACTGAAGCTCAAACGGCTTCGTAAAGTCCGGCAAAGGCTAAAAACAGGCAAGTGGTCATCAACTCCTTTGAACTCCTCGTTCACCTCGTTTCGGTCCAGTTAAACTCTTCTTCATCAAATTGCCATCTGGCTGTATGTCGTGGAATAACCGCTCACTCAATCTGCGGTAGAATCCACACAAACCGAAACCCTCTCAATCGCGGTCGTTCGGCCAGGGCCAATCAACAATGGCGCGGATCTTCTCAGGATCCATACGCACTCCATCCGCACTGATAATATGACCAAGGTATAACAATTCGGTCATCCCCAAATCGCACTTGGATTCCTTGGCGTACAAGGACTCCCTCTCCAAGATGCTCAATACAGTCTCCAAATGAGCCAGGTGCTCCTGCCAAGTCCGACTGTATATCAGAATGTCATCGAAGAAAACCAACACAAACCTCCTCAGCAAAGAATGAAATCCTCTGTTCATGGTAGACTGAAAGGTAGCTGGCGCGTTAGTGAGCCCAAATGGCATCACTACGAACTCGAAGTGCCCACAATGACATCTGAAGGCTGTCTTCTCTATGTCCTGCTCACGGACTCTAATCTGGTGATAACCCGACCGTGAATCAATCTTCGTGAAATAACATGCCCCATGAAGCTCATCAATCAACTCATCTATCCTCGGTATCGGGTATCTGTTTTTGATTGTCCTCTTATTCAGGACCCTGTAATCAATGCACATGCGCAACGTTCCATCCTTCTTCTTCACCAATCCAACAGAAGAAGCGAACGGCGACTTACTAGGTCTAATGTGACCCATAGCCAATAACTCCTTTATGGTCTTCTCAATCTCATCCTTCAATCTTTCGGATGCCTGTAAGGAGTTATCATGATGGGTTTTGCACCCTCTTCGAGCTCAATAATGTGCTCGATCCCTCTATCTGGAGGTCTACCTGGCGGAATATCACTGAACACCTTATCATGCTTGACTCTGATCTTCTGAATGTCCGGATGATACTCTGTCTTCTGCTGTCCCTCCCGTAAAGGTGCTAAATGACACTCGGCAGCCTAATTTCTACCATGTCATGACGCGATGAGCCCATCGGGTTTAAAGGAAATTGTTTTAAGGTCGCTGTCCCCAGATAGCCTTTGTGAATGTGAGTCTTCCACGACCTCAAACGATTTCCATATCCTTGAGACGGCGGTGACCTCCTCCGAGTGAACTTCACTTCATTCCCAATAATAGCCATGTCTCCCATATTGACAACATAGTAATTCCCGCTTTGAACTCATGAAGTTGTTCGCTGCAATGGCGACTTTAATCATGCTCAAGATCTCAAAGTGTACCCGTCCGCCACTGACTCTGATGCCCTCAAACTCCTCTGTAATAAGCCCTCGTTTCTCAACGAACCTAGCATCAATAAAGTTATGTGTAGCTCCCGTATCCAATAGGGTAATGACCCTCTGACCTGCTAATACACCACGGAGCCGGAAAGAACCCTCCTGCTGAATGCTAGACAATCTGCCCTCCTGTATCTGAAGCTCGGGCTCTACCTCCACTCTATGCTCTGGAGTCTCTGTCTCTGACTCATCTGAATGCTCAGGCTGCTCTGAATTTTCTGATTCGGAGTCTTCATAGTATGCCCACATAACACGATTCGCCTTGCCCTTAGGTCTTAGAGGGCAATCGTGATTGGCATCATACGGTCCCTTGCAGTAAAAGCATAACTTTTTCCTGCGAAGGTCATTCAGGGCCTCACGATCCAAAGGTGGGAAGGCTGATTTACCCTTCGAATCGTTTCTATAATCTGATTTGTTTTTGTTATAATCAGATTTGTCATTGTTTTTATTAAAGCCCTTGTTGTCTCGGAACGATGAAGAACCTCTGGAGTTAAATTTATTTGCCGGGGCTGCGAACTCCATGTTACGTGCCTTCCTCATCGCCTCCTGTAGTGATGGAGGATCAAAGGCTTTTATCCAGCCTTTAAGTGGTTCTGTCAAACCCTCCATAAAGAGAACTACCAACCGCCTCTCAGATATGCTCGGAACCATGACGGAAAGTCTCTGAAAGTCGCTGATGTATGTCTCGAGATTGCCACTCTGCCTCAACTGTGCCAAATCTCTGAAGTAAGTCTCCGGATCCTTCCTATCAAATCTCTCAACCAACCTGTCTACGAACTCCTGATATGAAGTGATCCTATCATGATGTAGCGTCACCATACCGTGATGCCACCAGTCATAAGCTACTCCCTCGAGGTGCAGTGTAGCGTAACGGATAGCGTCTCTCTCAGCCATCGGACGCAAGGTAAGGAATGTATCAAGCTTGCTAATCCAAGCTTGGGCTGTCATCTTCCCACTGCCATCAAACATTACCAGATTCAACCTGTTAGTTGCATGTTTGAGGTCATTATTCTGCTGTCGGGGTCTCCAATCCTGACGAGCCCTATTGTGTTCACGCCTCTGTGTGATAAAACGGTCAAAAGTGATCCGTTCTCTGACTGCAGGAGGTATCAACTCCCACTCCTCGTTTGCTGCCATAAGGTTATCCGCAAACAAATCATCCCGATCCTCCTCTGGCATAGCCTCATCGGGCTCCTGTCTCGTGAACGTAGGCCTTGTAGGCCTATCAGCTGTCCGTGACACTGTCCTAGGTGCTCTCCGCGACCCAGCATCACTCCTGTCATCGTCACGATGTGGTGACGGTCTCCTCGAAGTCCCTAATCTCTGCAGTGCCTGTGCCACCTGCTGTAATACATCATCAGATCGACGTTGTCCTGCACGAAGATCTCTGAGTGCGAGTAAGACCTCAGGATCATCCTGATCTCGGTTGTTATGAGGGATATCTGTCCGAGGTATATCTGTTCTCTCAGCCCTATCATTCCTGTCAGCCATGATTTCCGGCTGCCTGCTCAAACTGCGTTGCCTTTCAAGCAAGGCACGTCTGCGAGTGTAGTACCTGTATGTATCAATTTCCTCTGGTTGCATGTGATGGCCAAACCCTAGGATGGCAGAATCAAGCTCTGATACCACTGTAGAAACCCTAGGTTTCCCTCTAACACTGCTCTGATTGATATTTTTAGTTTCCTGACGTTTTTCTGAAGTTTTGTGGTTTTTTTGTAATTTTGGATTTTTCAATGCATTTATGAACAGTACGGCTTTGACAGAAAATAATAATAAATTCTATAAAATTGATAGATCTTCAATAAGCATAGCAAATACAAACTAGATTGAAGGCGTCTCTTTTATTCATCAAATATCCTTCATATACAAATGATCTGACAACATGCAAGACAAATAATGAATTTTATTTATGAAGAGAACCTGATTTTTCCTGGTACGGCTGAAGGTACAGAATTGTACGGCTATCATGAATGCTTGGTCTTTTCTCCAGTCTGTAGATTCCCAAGTCTCCAGCAACTCCCAGCGCCTCCAGATGGTGAATGAATGAGAGCTAAGGATAGGCGTATGAGTTAAACAGAAGACACGTCCTTTATTGCTGGTACGGCCTGACAGAGATGTACGGCCTGTCAGATCAGCATTGAATATGGTACGGACTTCTCCAATAAGCAAAGTTTGGATCTCTGAGATGGGCGCCTTGATGAACAAATGGTATCTGGATGAAAACCTCTGAAGAATCTCTGACAAATACAATATCTGAAGCTCTGTAGTTTTCTCTGGATAAGAAAACCTCTGTGGCAATAAATCAAGTGGTATTCCACACTCTCTGAATTGCTTTCCGTTGGAGATGGCTCGTTCCCCAAGGCAAACGAACATGAAACCCTAAGTCTCAGGCTCAGACCAAAAATTGATCAATATCAAACTCAATAAACTCATAATGGCGCACTTCCCAATGCAAAAGCCTCTAATACACTGAAAAGTGCGATTCCCTTGAAAATAGGGTTTTAATGAAATATTCACGTTTTAATATTTTAATATCTCAATAGTCCATCACTGAATAATTCAATTACTTTTAATCATGACTTTTGGCCCCTTCTGATGTTGGGCGCACCCTTCAAGAAAAACCACTTAAGTTATAATATTAAATTATAACTTTATATTATAAACGTTAATTAATTAATATTTAATCAATACGATCAAATATTAATATCTCCCTTATTTCTAACCCGCTTATGATCCGGCTGATGTCGCAGACTCGTGATTCCTCGATGCCGCCAGGCCAAATCGTTAAAATAGCAAGTCCCACATCGCAGCTAAGAATCGCTAAAAATAGCAATTCGCAATGACTCCGATCGAGCCCGAACGAAAGACAACTGATCAATCCCTGCTGACTGAAGCTGAGCCAAGCTCCGAAATGACCCCCTATCCAGTCCATCAGCCTACGAGGGTCGTATGATAGGCCAATCCTGTCGTCTGAGAGATGTCACTGAGAAGGGGACATGACATGAAAGCATCTACAACTATGGAGCATGGAGCAAATGTTGTCTTCAATCCCAATTCCCCAAAAGGACTAATATGAACCAAAACATCACTCAACCCAAGGGATGGATTGTCAAGCACGTAAACAATCTGTTTTGGCCCTTCTTAGTAATGTTTCCTTGTTAGATTAAACCAAAAAGTATAAAGCACAAGTTAGGACATATAAGTTATTTTATCAATACATCATTTATTAATGCAAAATTACCTTGAAAGCCTACTTGCCATATGTATTATTAGTGAAGCACATAATTCATGTTAAGATCATTTCAGATTGCATAACTTAAGAATAAGTCAATCAAAGGCATTATCATCTAAACCATAAATTAACATGATCAATTATGACTTCTTCTCTTGATTGGAATAGAACTTCGTCTTGTCTCCTCTTTCCTAGCTTCATTGGACGGCGATTTACTGTGCAAAGGGCGCTTGAACGCATCTCAAAGTGGACTCCCTCAAGGTGTTCCACCCATCTTGGGACCATCCATCAGTGGAGCGATTTACTAGCTTTTCCCTCCACAAACGCTATGTCCTTAATGAGCGCTAGCGAAAGGGAGTTTGGGCCCAAAGTCTATTCTTCAAGGTAAAGTAATAATAGCTTAAGGAAACACAATAATTGCGGCAACAGCATTATTTGACACATAGTATTCATTAATCTTCAGATTGTCTTACTTGGTTTAGAAGTCTTTAATACATTTATATAGTATTCATTAATCTTCAGATTGTCTTACTTGGTTTAGAAGTCTTTAATACATTTATTTATTGATTACGAGTTGTATCAATAGAGTCTCTATGCATTCACATTTCAAATTATATTAAATCGAATCCACAAGTAATCACAAACAAGAATGATTACCAATATTCATTGATATCGATTCTAATCTATTATAAGTCAGTCACCACAATGCAACCCAATTGTTATTTGAATCTGCAATGCTGTCTAATCAGGTGAGGATACTTACCTTTGGTCGTCGACACATATTGGACTTCCTTCAGACGTATTCACTGTAACCCGATATGACTCCCTTCCTAATGAAATCACTTAAACCCGAATCTTGCATTCAAGGTGTTTCTCAAAGAGATACTAGAAACGTTAGAGATCAATAAATTTCAGTAATAATATCTAATAAGATCAAAGATGATATAAATATTTCATTCTTGTCAAGGGTTTATTCATTTCCCCCTTATCACTCACTTAACATCATAGAGAATGAATAGAGTCATTATTACTTATAAGGCTCAATTATTGTTGCAAGCATCATTATTGCATAACCAAATATAAGCGTATATCTATATATATATATATATAATCATTATTAATTATCTCTATGCTTAAAATACCCATCTTTGCATGAGTCCGCATATCATATAATATATACAATAGCAAAATATACAATTGCATTAAATAGTCATGATGAAGCTTATTAAAAGAGTAACAAATATAAATAGCAAAATATGTATACATTTATATTTGCAGATAATAACCATACTAAAACATACCATAGAATTAATTAATTTAGATCATAGAATACATATACACATATATAATTTCAGACCCTAGTTATGTTAGAGTTTACCGCAAAAATAACAAATATAAATAGCAAACACACAACAGCATAAAATAAATATAATGAACTTACTTTGTTGCTGCTTATTCCTTGTGATCAGATTTTCACAAAATCTTTTATTAGAATGATTCTTACTTCCAAAATATATTCCTCTCTTCCCCATCGATGTTCTGTATTCCTTAGTGAGCAGATTATTGAGAGTATTTTAATTAGAGGATTCCGTTGTCAAGAATATATTCTCTTCCTTTATTCCCCAATGATCTGCAGATAGAAGTCTCTCTTTTCCAGCGATTAATGATTTTAGTTCTCCTCCATTCGATGCCCCAGTCAGTGAATGTACTACCTTCAGAATATATTCTTATTTCTTTTTCTTTCCTCCCCCATTGCGATTCTTATTCTCCTTATATATATGATATATCTTTGTTTGGGAAGAGTCATAACCTTTCAAATCCACCGCTGACCTTTAATTTTAATTTAAATATATTTTTTACTTTAATCACACCTCTTCATTATGTACGCTGCCTTTTATTTCTGAGTTTTGTCTTATTAGAATATATATATTATTATTTTATAGATTATCTTATATATATTTTGATATGGTATTTTGTAAATATTTATATTGTTATATATTTGATAATTTTTATTATTATTTTTTCTTATATTTTCAATATGAACTCGTATATTATATTTTGTATTTTATATTTTGTAATTTGTTTTATTTCATTTATACTTTGTATATTATACTTTGAACATGATATTTGTGTATGGTATGGTATTGATAATTTTTCAGATTTATTATTATATTTATAATTATAATATTATCATGATAATTATAATTATATTTAGATTGTAATTACTCATGTTTGGATTTGACAATTATTTGTATGTTATTTATTTATTTGTCTTTAAACGCTTAATAGCTTAGTGTTACAATTTTGGGGGACATGACATTCTTTCTCCCATACCTCATGAGTAACAAGTTTGAAACCTTCTCTCCTTGCTGCTGTAATGTAATTACCAACAACTACCAAGACTTGTTTTGTTAACACCTTGATGTCTAAATCGTGGAAGTCACTATGATTCAACACTTCCCAAGTGAAAACTACATCCTCAATCCCACTTAAGCATTCTTGATCAAACAATCTTCTTGGAAGATTATCAATTGCAAGGATCGGATCTCCCTCATGATTTGATTGCAAATCATCAAGAAGCTGAAAACCATGTTCCATATTGTGTTTGGAAACTTCATCAGGATCCCATTTCGTGCTATTGTCATTTGATGCTTCATCTTCCATCTTAAAGAGGGGATTATCATAAGTTGCCTTGGAACTTACTTCAAAGAGAGGTTTATCCATAATATGGAAATCTTGTCCTTTCTCACATTCAAGCCCAACTTGTTGGTCCAAATCTGCACATGGAACTTCTAATTTACTTGTGAAGTTCTCTAGATCAAACTCCTCACGAAGACTATCAAGCTCACAAATTACTTGCTTGATTTCTTTAGCTCTTTGTGCATTCTCTTGCTCCTTGAAAAGTTTGAAATCGGCAAGCTGATCTTCTACCTTCGTTAGAGCTAACTGAGTATTTTCTAACATGTCCTTTGTTGATTCAAGCTCAAGAGTAAGCTCATCAACCTTTCTCTCTTTTTTCTGGAATGCACTAATGGCCTTCTTTGCAAATTCATAAGCATAATCCCGATCTGTAGTCAAGCATAAATACTCTGATTTCATAGTTTCCACCAATTCTTTGATGAATTGCAAACTAGGGAGAGTGAATCCATCCCTATCTCCTTCCCATCTCTCTTTAGTCTGAGCCTTCCATAAGAATTCTTCAATCAAACTATGTGTGTAGTCAAATTTGGAAAGAGCTTGCACTTCACCTTCAACGGATACCATGAATTGACCCTCCCACTCATAAGTATGCAAGGATGGTGAACTGCTGATAGGCTGCAATTCAAAATCAGAACATTGTTTCTTGTCATCGCGGCCCTCATAGCTGCTCCAAGACTCTTGTCTTTCACCACCAACTAGCTGAGAATGCTCAATATTATGAAGAGGATCAGACTCTACAAGTTCCTCGAGCCTTTGCTCACAATCAGCTCTATGAATTGGTAAATCTGATTTGTGTTTGAGAACCTCTTTAAACTCCTCTAGATTATCTCTTCCAGCAACATCCTCATGTTTTCCATTGTGCTCTGAAATGGGACTACCCTTAGGATCATAAGGAAATTTGTCCCATGTAGGATCCTTATCATATGTAGGTGCCATTACACTCGTATCCCAAGTATGGAAAAACTGATTATTCTATCCAAAAGAAGAGTGCTCACTGTTCACCTCCTGGGGTGTTGTCTCTTTGAATAAGTCACTTCAATCAAAAACCATGGTAGCCCCCAACTCAAGCAACGAGTCATTACAAATCGTTGATAAGAAAACCTCATCAGGTTCCATTTCGTCATGCTCCTTTGCTAGATCTTCTGAGAAGTTGAACTGGTGTTGTTCATGTATAGGAGATTCCCACTCAAACTCAAGATTACTATCATAGGTATGATGAAAATGCTCTCTAGTAGGTGCTGTTTTGAAATTTTCAGTAGCACCAAACTCAACATTAATGGCTGCAACCTTCTCAAAGATATCATTCTGTAGCTTTGCCATACAAGCTTCTTCATTTAAGACATCTTCTTCTCCAATGGCAAACTCATAACTTACTTTGTGTTCTGATCTTTGAACAACATCTGGGTCAGCTACAAAAGGGGAATTATCCATCACCAAATCTTTAACATGATTAGGTATGAACACATCTGAATCATCATAAACATCATCACTATGAGAGTGGTCATAAGTTGATTCTATGACACCACCAAAGTTACCCTCAACATGCTCTTCATTAGTGAACTCATTAGTCTCAAAACCTTCATTGGATGAATCCAAATTAGGATTCAAGATTGCTGTTTTTTTCTTATTGCCAAACTGATCTTCATCACTACCAATCACATGCAAGTCTAAGGGACTGTTTAGGGATTCTACCACACACTCCTCAAGTGTCAAGGTTTTTCCTTCAAACTCACGGTCATTTTGATGTGACATGTGCACTGTTCTTATGCCTTCTTCAAAGATTGTTGACTGAATTTTCTCTCCCACGTGCTTACTTGTGGGCTGCGAACCACAAACATGCACTTCGTCTTCCTTCTCTGATCCTTTATCAATGGCATGTTTTGCTTTTTCTTTCATTGTTCTTCTGATGTAGTTAACCACATTCAATTTTCCAGGTTTCAATACTACAACACAATTCAAGAAAGAGTCAAAGGAAACCGCGTTTCTAAACTCATCTATCATGTTTTGATATTCTTCATAGAGTAGGGAAGTGTCTTTGTTCACATTGCCTCTTGAACTGTTCTACAACTCTGTTATAGTCCATTGTCATACTTCTAGATTTTTTTACTATTCTCCCAACAGGATGGTAGGAACTTTAGCTCCGATACCATTGAAATATCCCCCTTAGTTTTTTCCAATTTTTTTGCACATAAACTTCACCTGTTAACGTTAGCTTAAAGATAGATAAGCAAATTGGAATGCAACACTTTACTTTCTGATCACCCAGATCCCAGTGTGGGCAAGGTGAGAGCATACAGTGCAAGGGGATTGTTAGATAAAATTTGGAAGTACAATGTTGATGGTGGGTAGCCGACCACACTGAGGAAATGTAAATGCCAGGCGACAAGCCGACCTCTTCCACTTTAGCGGGCTACTCGAAAAGTAAAGAAAGTAAATGCATAGGCGGTGAACCAGCCCCTTCCACTTTTCAGCGGGCTACAAAAAATGTAAAGAAACTCGACCACTTATTCAGCAGAAGTAGGAAATACAATTACTGAAATGTAAAGCAACTCGACCACTTATTCAATGGGAGTGGAAATACAAAAAGTTAGTGCAAAAATATAAAGAAGGGTGATCAGTACTATTGATTTAGTATTACAACATCATGTTCAATTGCACTACAAAGGAGATATACATATAAATGGACAACCCACATGTTAGGAAACATTCTCCAATGTCAAATACAAGATAACCAATATGACATATAACGAAACGGAGGAAAATACCAGGTTTGATACAAAGTTGCAGCGATCAAAAAATCAAACCAGCAAGCCCTAGAATTGCCAAAATGTTCATAACTTCGTGAAATCACCTCCAATCGACCTCAAACTGAAAGCAATGGAAGCCTTGAGGCTAGGTGACCCCTCTCAAGCCAAGAAACCAATCCAATCTGCCAAGAAATGTATGGCACACAACCCGAGGCAAAAAACAAGAAGTACGGCCTCCTAGGGAAGGGCTTCCTCTTCCAAAAATCCAAATCTCCATTGAAAAATCTGATACCTGGAGCAAAGGGGCACCCAAGCTAGAGGAATACATAGAGCCAATACCCAAAACCAACAAAAAATCCTTCAGTGAGATATGAGTCAAAACGTGCTTCAGCCAAGCACCAAACCAACAATGCCAAAATTGATAAAACACTCCCAAAATCAGAAAACATCATAGCAAAGCATCTCCAATAAGCTCAATCTGCACCTCTGAGTGAAGAGCAGTCTTTGAATTAGCTAGGTACTATCTTGCAAGTACAAAATTGAAGAGGCTAGGAGGTATGCATTCCTCGAAGGAAGAGGTCTGAAATAATTTCAGCAGCATTTCGTTACAATAGCAAAAATGGATGATGAAATGAGAGAGCAAGGCCTCTTATTTATAACTTTTCCAACCCTGAATTCAAACTTCTTTTCCCTTCACATAGGGCACCCAAATGAGAATTAGCCATTCATTTCACTTTGCATTTTGACTTCACTTTTTGATCTCCTTGACTTAGGCATCCAAATAGACTTAGGCATATAACTTTTATAAAATTCAAATACTCATAAAGTTAGGCGTCCAAAATAACTTAAGTGATAAACCTTATAAAAAACACTTATCTCTCCAAAAGTGGCATCTCAATATGCCTTAGCAAATATTTCACTTAAAACATTATGCTCATCAAATATGAAATCACTTAAGTCAACATACCTGCCAAACAAGCTCCAAGGATGTTGGAGATCAAACTGCCAATACTACCTTGCCAAAAATAGACATTGCATTGAACTGTTGAACTGCTGCTAAGAATAGCATTGCCAAATATAGCACTTACTAAAAATAGCATACTACTAAAAATAGTAAGCGACTCCAATCTTAGAGCACAAATCGGGCAGTCTTCGCAAATTACTAAAAATAGCAAGTTTGAAAAATTCGTCTAATGCAGATGCATGTTATACCATTCTGAAGCCCTTTGAAAACCCAGAAAGACTCAAAAACCCTTCTGCCAAACTCCTGCATGCAACTCCTGAAAACTCAGAAGGAAACCTCCTAGAAAATAGAAAACCCTAATTTTGCCTTTGACTAGCCTATGGGCCTCCGAAAATAGGTAACACTCACTGAAAAGCATAGTGCTGAAAATGGGGACATTACAGATTGAGGTAGTAACCCACTACATGAATGGGTTGGTAGAGTTGATTGTTCTACCTTTAATTTATGATCTCTAAAATAGAGGCATATCTACTTGTATCTCCCAATAATAGTTTTGGATGGCCTCTTTGGCCATATCCATGGCCTCATAAATGTATCCCATTGGTTTTTGCTCAAAACCCTCACCATTGGCTCAAGTAGCTACAAAGTACAAACAAATTAAAGTTACACCTTATAATTAAAATAAATATTTTAAAAGGTTAAAGATAAAGGATTCAATTTGAAATTTAAATTGAAGGTTGGAGTTACCTTGACAATCTCTAAAGCTCACTTACCAAAGACATCATCAAAAATTGTTTTTTGGTCCTCTTTCCATTAGTCTTCTTTGAATATTTCAAGTCTAGCAATGGTTGACTCACAAACTATATTATTGGGTCCTTCATATTTGACCTGTTAATGATATTGCAGCTTCGGGTTCATCCTTCCAGCCACGAGTGAAGACATAAATCAATATAGCCTATCGGCTATTTATTTATATGTGTTATAATGTGAATTGGCGCTTCTCTTGGCAACAATATAATTTTCTATAAGGGCCGACCTTCCTTGTAATTAATATATTTTATTTGTAATTATATTTCTCTCCTTGGCCGACCTTGTGCATGAAGAGGTGCGACCTCTCTCTCATTGCATATATATACAAGGTCATTTCTATTCTTTCAATCATCAAGCAAGTTCGAGTCTTTCCTTCATACAAGTGCGAATTCATCAAGAGAAAAATTGCGAATTCTTCAAGGCAGATTTGAAGATCAAGGAAGTGCAGATTAGTGTTTGTAATTGCATCTTGAGTTGGTGCAAAATATAGGCCTTGAAGTGTGGCCTCATTGTAAAGAGATTTGTTGCCTTTGTTTATATAGATAAGAGAGATGTTTTGTTGCTGGGTTTTTCTCCCTCAAGTGGAGGGTTTTCCCAGGGTATATGTTGTGTTATGGTGTCTGATTTAAAATTAATTTTCTGTGCATATAATCTGATCACTTAAACTTAACATGGTATCAGAGCAGGTTCAGGGGAACTGATCAGAGCTTGTCTGCAGAAAATAAGGGTAGCATGCTGGGAGTCTAATTGATCTTGGAGAAAGTCGCATCTTTATTAAAGACTATGGCGGAATTAATGTTATAGTTTACATTGACTGATTCATTCCGTGATATCACTTTTCGCACCAGCACCTGAGCATTTGTCGGGTTTGTGCGTCACTCCCATCAAAACAATAGAAGTGATGTTAAGAGTTCCGTTCATTTAAGTTGGCATCTTGTCGACATACCAAGTCCAATTCGTGACTCTAGTGACATCGTATTTGGGTCAAGGAATGGAGATCAGGCATTCCAAAGGCAACCGAATCTCCTATTAGCGATTCACTGAGTTAGTCGTCACCACCAAAGTGTACGCGGGCTTGTGGAAACAACGCAACACCAACATCTCATGAGCCCTGCTGACAGTATTCATTTCCGAGCATCGTTATAACGCACGGAGTTGAGAAGGGAAGCAAATTCTGTATCTTTCACGCCGAAGGTAGATCTAACACGCGATCCACCTCCATCTTCGGGCATTGAATTTACCAGGACCCCTTACAAAGGTTTCTCATTGCTATCGCCTCATCTTCACATCTATGCGCTCTACCTTGCATCAACCTTCTGAAGCTAAGCGATCTCCTGTGAATGCCGATCGGGATCCTAGTATCGGGTGAGGCTCACCAGGTATCAGTGTTCTGTGTGGGGAAGGTCTCATTGTGAAATCGAGTTGTTACCAGTAGCAATGCTTCATCTCATTGTGAAGTGAAGCCTCATCCTTGCTATGCAGCGACACTCACCTCAGTTTCTGGATACCATCATCTCGATAAATATCGTGATCTGGTCCTGACACATATGGTACTGGAAATTTATTGCAATCAATTGCAGAAAGGAGTAATTGAAGTGTCCTTCACATGCTTGAGTTTGAAGCCGTCACTTCCATATCAATGTGAAGATTGATGAAAGTGCTCAGTAAACTGTGCCATGTGATCTCCAGAAGCTGAATGAGGTGGTCAAGCTTGTCCAGTTTGGTATACTGGATCGTCAATATTTCCTTGAAGACTTGCAGCCAGGAAGCACAATGACTGAAGCATGTGCAGTATCGGGAGACAATTCAAGGTTTGGAGGCGGATACAATTGAGTCCTCCTGTTGGCGTTGAAGATTCAGGAGTATTTGCGAATTCATAGTGATTGTCCCTTATTGGCGCTAGAGCATAGTTTCATCATAGGAATCCGATGTGAAGACTCATTATGGGATCAGCTGTCACCTGTATGCTAATGGCCTACATTGAACAATACTTCTAAGAAGTCGCAGATCCTCTAGTGGTGACAGTATGAGTTTGCAGTATTCAACGAGCCTCTTCTGGTTGCACTTGGCGCACCTTCACTATGGCAGTTCTACTCATCGGTTGTAAGGATAATGAGGATAAGGCACACCAAGATGTTAAGTCTTTACAGTACGAATCAATCAGTGTTCAAGAAAATTCGTGGAGCTTTGTGTGCTGTCAGGCATATGGATTGCAAGTCTCAGAATGGAGCATTAATCTAAAGCCCTAGAGCAAAGCACCCGATAACAGGTTGTGATCCTTTGCATAAGGAGTCTATGCTACCTTGAGATGAATTGAGAAGTTGAAATTAGGCTCTCGGGTCAAGCGGCATTGATGAAAGTGTAAAAGGGCATTTGGTTGAGTTTAGAAGAGTTTTATGTATGGGCATCTATCAAGAACTTATGGGGATGAGCTTAAGGAATTGATGTTTCTCTCATACCTTGTTCCATAAGGTTTATTGTCATGGGCCTATGATCAGTCATGAACTTGAAAGAGGAAGGTTGTGAACCTATCCAAGTGTAAGAGCTGTGAAGTATATTGAGTACAGTGAATCTTTAAAGAGATAAGTATTCTTTGTTTACTTCCTTGATATCACCTTCTAGGTTGAAATTTTAGTTTGCTAATTGCTTACTTGAATCATGTGTGATAGAGATCTTTGGCAAATGTCATCATTCATTGCATTTCGTAGTATAGATCTCTGAGTGTGACTCTGAGATGAAAAAGTGAAATGAAATTTCGTTGTGATGGTCACATCGATACCTTTCTCCATGTTCATGGACTGCAATGGTGCCTTGAGAAGGCTGGTCCTATATTGAACATGTTGGCTGCATGCAAGAAATCTGTAGTTTGTACAGACTGTCTCTTGTTGATGCTGAGTTTAGCACTCTTGAGAGGAGCAAAAGATGGAAGCAGGATATATCAGAATTCAATAAAGATAAGTTTCTTTATCCCTTCATTCTGATCTTTTATATATTTCTCTTTAGGTTGATTTATTCATGTTTTAACATTGTGCATAAATTCTTATGTATTCATACTATAATCTGATATAGTAAACTTTGTATGATTCTAGCCTTGATATTTCTTTGGATAGCTATAAATTGTTAGTAATCTCTCTCTAAAATGCTTCCAAGTTAGATTTAGGAGCAAGAAGGAGATGAGAGATTGCTTAGTGATGAAAAGCTTGAGGCATCTTGTGAGGGAGTCATGCCGACCAAAGAAATGTTCAAACAACTTGCAGCCATGGGACTGAGTTGGTGGCTAGAGGGAGTTCACTTCCAGAAGTCTTCTTTGCAATCTCTAAAGCAGGGATCAAGAGGGAGCTTTGTAACTCACTGAGAAGAAGTGAAGATTACTGTATTGCAAGGCTAGGTGCTAAGCCCTTAGAGGATCCTTTCAGCTGCTAAGATCATAATTGCTCAAAACTGTCATCTGGATTTGTCATTGGTAGCTCCGCAAACCTATTCAAAATAGAGTGATCACCAATGAGGTCGAGGAGGTCAACCCTGAACTCCCTACAGTACCAGAGGTGTGCACTGGAAAACATTTATCTAAGGCAAGCGTTGCAGGCAATCTTGGACGAAGAGGTCAGAAGGTTGATGCAAGTACTTGAAGATTCAGAGGGAGCCTATTGAACCTAAAGAAGATGGTTGTGTTGCTGACCGGAAGAGCACCTCTGGATGTTGCTTCAGTTTGGGTTCAGCTATGATTTCCTGGTGTAGCAGGAAGCAGTCATCTGTAGCATTAAGTACAGCAGAGGCAGAGTATATTGTAGCTTGTATGGCAACTCGGGAAGCAGTGTGGCTTCGTAAGCACCTTGCAGGATTGTTTGGACAATCAATGGAGCCAACTATCATTCATTGTGATAATCAGAGTTGTGTGAAGCTTTCTGTCAATCCTGTGTTCCATGACAGAACCAAGCACGTTGAGATCAAGTACCACTACATGAGAGATATGGTATTGCGAAAGGCTGTACAGTTGAGGTACATCAACACTGATGAGTAGACGGCAAATATTCTCACCAAGCCTCTCGCTAGGATAAAGTTGTGTACTTTCGAGATAAGCTTGGTATGGTGGAGAATCCAGCCTTGACTGAGAAAGAGTCTCAGTATCAGTGAGCCTTGTTTATTGAGTTCTTCTCTGTGAGAGAAGTTCGAGGTGAAATCCCTTGTTAATGCATTTTCCTCTGAGACGGAGGAATTTGAGGTGCAAGCCCTTGTTAATGCATTTTCCTCTGAGACGGAGGAATTTGAGGTGCAAGCCCTTTGTTAATGCATTTTCCTCTAAGACGGAGGAATTTGAGGTGCAAGCCCTTGTT
>VDFB02356529.1:0-15442 GCA_007258455.2 Sequoia sempervirens | reverse complement strand
GACTAAAAGCATAAAACAAGTGCTTTCCAAAATAGGTGCTTTCCAACAAACTATGGATACTTGGAAAAATATATCAAAGCATAATAGTAAGCAATAGCATAGAAAAGGTAGTGAGTTGTTTCAAAAAATGCATCATTGAAAGAAAGGGGGATTGTTGGACAAAATGTTTTGGTAGACATGTATGGAAAGTTTGGTAGCATAGACAAGAAAATTAGTTGTTTGAAAAAATTCCTTAAAGAAATATGGTCTTAGGGTATGTGCAGGATCATTATGGAAAAAAACATGACCTTAAGTGGTGAAAAATTTAGAAAAATCAGAGTTAGGAAACTTGACGTAAAAAATTGAATAAGTTATCTATATTATTTCAAATATATCTAAGAATAGAATCTATAGCAAATTGAATGTAGTTCCTAAACTACTAGGTTTATTTTAAAAAAAAACTATTGAAAATTGAAATTCTCAATGTAGTAGTAATTTAAATTTCAAGCAAAAATAAGAAACAGTGTCACTGACCGCCTCTAACCATAATAAAATGTTAATATTTTTTAATAATATTTTAGATATAAGTAGAGGACTCCGTGGTCCCAATGTTGCCACATATATATTTTTGTAATTTTCAATTAGCCAATTAAATTTATGCATCTTTTATGAACAACTTTTAAAAAAAATAATATAAAAAATCGTGATGCCCTCACTGCACCCTTTAACTTGGTCAAACTTCATGAAATTCATTTATTTTTTTAATCCTATAGTATGCAAATCATAGAATGTTATATCAGCTTTGAAAGCTATAGATGTTTTTCTGCACTCAGCCTATCAACTCAAGACTTTAGTCATGAATTCAAATAGAAAATGAATAATAATTATTTATTAAATTCAAAGTAAAGCATAATTTATATTGGTCGAAAGCTCAAAATCTCCTTTAAAAACGCTTTTCATTTCATCAATTTTGGGTAAAAAAAAAGTTGTCAACCACATACCCTACACATACCCATCATATCACCACTTTTTGGCCCATCATGATCCTGCACATAACCCTCATGGTGATGCACATCAACATGAGCCTACATTTCTTTGAGGCATTGTTTCAAATAGATGATTTCCTAGTCTATGTTGTTTGATATAATGCTTTGGTAGACATGGATGAAAAATTTGGTAGCATAGACAAGGTAATGAATTGTTTTGGTAGAACTATTTGAAAAAATACCTCACTCAGATATGTCCTCATGGACTACAATGATCACATCATATGCACAAAGTTGATTTGTTGAAAAGGCTTTAGAAAATTTCAAGAAAATGTAATTACTAGGTGTAAAACCAAATTCCACTACATTTTCCAATATCCCCCATGCCTATACCAAATTGGAAGCTTTGGAAAGGGGTATGCACATCCATAGAAAATGATTGAGATATGACGTATTATATTACATACTTATTACTACTCTCATATATATGTGTATACAAAATGTGGAAGCATACACAAGGTAGGTCAATTGGCTTAACAAAATTCCTCAAAAAGATGTGGTTTAAAATTTAATTGGAAAGTGTAAAGAATTGTGTACTTTATGATTTTCCAAAAGGGGCTAAGGATATAATGGAAAGCAAACAATGATAAACATGAAATATGCATAATAACAAAAGCGAATAATTGTATTAAGCATGTATGATAAGGGATGATAAAGAAACATAATAGAATTAAGGAAAATGTAAAGAAAATGCATAGACTTCACATACCTTATAAATGGAGATTCGAATGGAGGAGATCTACCCAATGATGTAGTCTTTGTTTCTTCTTGCATCAAAATCATCAACATTTTGAGTTTTTCATAAGCTTGTTTCCTTTTCAATTTTCAATTGTATATCAATCTTAAATAGAATTAGTAACAACAATATAAATAACCAATGTATAATGCTAAATTCTTACAATTTAATCACAATTAGCATTGTAACACTACAAAAATTGAGACATGAATTGATATAAATAAAATTAGGTGTGAAAACTATGTTATTTCTGCCTTCCTAAGTTGGAAAACCAAAAAATGGTGGTGGAAAGTTCATGCAAAGGTGGTAGAATGTGAAAAACTTGCATGTGCAGTCCTCAACATCATCAAAAGCTTCTTTTTATGAGAACACACACATAATCAAGAGAACATCAAATTATGTAGGCGGGTATGTGTAGGATCATGATGGGCCAAAAAGTGGCGATATGACGGGTATGTGTAGGGTATGTGGTCAATTTTAATTTTTAACTCCAAAATTGGATTAAACGAAAAAGGGTTTTAAAAAAGAGATTCTTAGCTTCACCAATATAAATTATTTACTTTGAATTTAACAAATAATTATTATTCATTTTCTATTCAAATTATGACTATAGTCCTAATTGATAGACTGGTTGAGAAACATCTATAGCTTTCAAACGATATCACATTTTTTTAATCCAAAACATGTGTCACATTATATGCTACACATATAATTATAGGATTAAAAAAAATGAATTTAATGAAGTTTGGACCAAGTTAAGGTGGTTAGACATAATGAAGTTTTATATTTTTAAAAGTTGTAATAAAAATCATAATTAATTATTTACTTCTAAAAAATTACAAAAAAAATGCATCACATCGAACATGAGTCCTCTACTTATATCTAAAACTTATAAAAAATATTAATTACTTTAGTGTGGTTAGGGTAGTCAAACAAACACCTACTTCTTATTTTTTTCCCGGAAATTTAAGTACAACTGCATTGAAATTTCAAATTTTCACCAAATCGACCTTTTTATTTTAAATAAACCTAGTAGTTTAGAAATTACATTCTATTTTCTATAGATCCTATTCCTTTACATATTTTTAAATATAACTTATTCAAATTTTTACGCCAAGTTGCCTAACTCTATTTTTTCTCTCAATTTTGTCACTTGAGGGCCTATTTTTCCATACGACCCCTGCGACATGTACCAAATCCTAGATCATGAGTGTCTTGACCTTTACTATTTTTAGGGAAATCCAAAATGGAATCACATTATAACACACTCAACTTATAAAAACAAACTCATGTTATGAAAACATTTATTTTCTAACGGTTTCTCCTCTCTCCTTAGCAATTTATCCCTCCTTAGTCCTCTAGGTCTGTCACTTAACCCTAAACCCTCAACCCTTGAAACTATTCCTTAAAATATAATCCCTCAACCCTATACCCTTAAACCCTTAATACCTTGATCCTTAAACTCTAATCTATCTCTCTCCTTGTATCTCTCTCACGCTCCTTTCTCTCTCTCCCTCTATCAAGTCTCTCCCTCCCACCCCTCTCGCTCTCTCAGGTCTCTCTCTCTCTCTAGTCTCAACCTTAATCCCTCAACCCTAATCCCACAACCCTAAACCCTTAAATCCTAAACCCTCAATCCCTATACCCTCTATCCTATACATTGGACCATCAACCCTAATCCCCCAACCATATACCCTCAACCCTTTACTATTAACCCAATACCCTAAACCCTCAACCCTATACCCTCAATTATCAACCCTCTACCCTATACATTAGATCCTCAACTCTCATCTATCTTTATCCTTCCATCCTCTTCTCTCCTCTCTATCTCACTTCCCTCCATCTCTGCCTTCCTCCCTCCCTCCATCTCTACCATAATCCCTCAACCTTATACCCTTAACCATTAAACCCTTAAACCCTAAACCATTAAACCCTCAACCCTCAACCCTCAACCCTTAAACCATTAAACCCTAAACCCTTAAACCCTCAACCCTTAAACCCTTAAATTGTATACCCTCTACCCTATTGATAGTTAAACCCTCAACCCTTAAACCCTAAACCCTTAAACCCTCTACCCTCTAGACCCAATACCTTCAACCTTCAACCTGTAATCCATAAACACATAACCCCTCAAACCTAATCCCTAAACTCTTAAACCCTAAACCCTCAACCCTTAATCCATCAACCGTAAACCCTCAACCCTAAACCATTAGACCCTAAACCCTCAACCTCTATACCCTCTCTATATACATTAGACCCTCAACCCTAACTCCTCAACCCTATACCCTTGACCCTCTACCCTCAACCTAATACCCTAAACCCTCAACCTTATAAAATCAACCCTATACCATCAATTCTCAACCCTCTACACTATAGATTAGATCCTCAACTCTCATCTATCTTTCTCCTTTCATCCTCTTCTCTCCTCTCTATCTCACTTCTCTCTCCATCTCTCTCTCCATACATACATACATACATACATACATACATACATGCCTAAATACAAATATATATACAAACATATACATGCATCAAACATATTTAACAAACTTGAATATAAAACATTCCAAGCGAGACATAATGTGAGTGTGTTATAATGCACTCATGTTATATATTTCTTTGAGAATCCCCAAGCATTAGGCTTTCAAATTTCTTTGGTTTCCAACATAAAGGCTTGGAGTGCCTTCCCAATGTCCAAAAATGTGTTTTGGCATATTCTATAGGATTTCCTATAATCTCATTTGTGCTAACCATCAGGTTTTCACGTGTTTCAAGGTCAAATAAATTGAACATTTGGGTAATGTTAGGATCTCTCTTAGCCATTTAATGATTTTTTTTTTTTTTCACATTTTAATAATGTTAATTCTTTCATCTTTAATTTCTTTTGTTTATGTGTCTATTTTTCAAAAAAAAAAAAAAATTGGTATTGCTTACTTTATCCTTTAACCATTCATTGAAATTTCAAATAAATTATTTTTTATAATGGGTAAGTGCAAGATCATGATGAGCCAAAAAGTGGCGATATGATGGATATGTGTAGGGTATGTGGCTGACGACTTTGTTTTTACTCAAAATTGATGAAAATAAAAGGGTTTTTAAAGGATATTGTCAGTTTTCCACCAATATAAATTATGTTTTACTTAGACTACCAATACCTATTATTCATTTTCTATTTGAATTAAGACTAAAGTCCTAATTGATAGGCTAATTGGAAAAAACATTTTATAGCTTTAAATGGTATGACATTTTTTGAATCCAAAACATGTGTCACATTCTACAGTTTCCACATACTATAGGATTAAAAAAAATGAATTTCATGAAATTTTGACCAAGCAAGGTGGTTAGACATACCATTTTTTATATTTTTTGTGTTGTGATAAAAAATTCATAATTAATTATTTACTTGGAAAAAAAATTACAAAAAAATATGCATCACATCTGGACATGGCTCCTCTACGTATATCTAAAAATCTTATAAAAAAATGTTACCATTTTATTGTGGTTAGTGTGGTCAAATAGACACCTACTTATTTTTTCCCCAAAATTTAAGTACAACTGCGTTGAAATTTCAAAATTTCACCAAATAGGATTTAAAAATAAATAAATGTCCTAGTCATTTAGAAACTACATTCAATTCCCATATAGATTCTATTCTTACATATTTTTGAAATAATGTAGATAACTTATTCAAAAAAATTATATCAAGTTTCCTAACTTTGATTTTTCTAAATTTTTTGCCACTTAAGGGCCTATTTTTTCCATGATGATCCTCCACATACCCTAAACTAGACTCTCTTCTACACATATTAAAAAAAAATGATTTTCAATTAGGTTTCAAAATTTATAGGGGTAGCATGGCCAAAATTCTATTTTTGAGGATGTCTCCACTTTGAAAATTAGTAAAAAAATAAAACATTCATTAAAAATATCAAAAAATTGGGCATAAACTACATGTTAGCTAGTCTCCTCGGGTATGTGGTTGATGACTATTTTTAACCAAAACTCGATGAAACGAAAAAGGGTTTCTTTAAAGGAGATCTAGCTCCCACCAATATAAATTATGCTTTACTTTGAATTTAATAGCCACTATTATTCATTTTCTATTTGAATTATGATCAAAGTCCTGATTGATACGCTGATTGAAAAACATTTATATCTTTCAAATAGTATCACATTTTTTTAATCCAAAACATGCATCACATTCTATGCTTTACATACTATAGGATTAAAAAAAAAGTTTGAATTTCATGAATTTTGACCAAGTTAAGGTGGTCACACATACGAGTTTTTATATTTTTTAAAACTTGTAATAAAAAATTCATAATTAATTATTTACTTGGAAAAAAATTACAAAAAAATATGCATCACATCGAGACATAAGTCCTATACCTATATCTAAAATCTTATAAAAAATATTATTATTTTATTATGGTTAGGGTGGTCAGACAAACAACTACTTATTTTTTCCCTGAAATTTAAGTACTACTGCATTGAAATTTTAAATTTTCACCAAATAGATATATTTTTTTAAATAAACCTAGTAGTTTAGAAACTACATTAATTTTCTACAGATTCTATTGTTACATATTTTTGAAATAATATAGATAACTTATTCAAATTTTTATGTCAAGTTTCCTAACTCTAATTTTTTTAATTTTTTGCCACTTACGAGCCTATTTTTTCCACGACGATCCTGCACATACCCTTATCACCAAAGAAATTTTTGGAAATATAAAAAAAGAGTTAACCTTTTCAGGGAGCCACAAAACATGATATGTTATTTTTTTCAAAAAAGACAACACCAATTTATGTGGCTCCCTTTTTTTAACCCCTTAATCTATACCATTTTCAAATAAAAAAAATCGTTTAGAAAGTAGACTTGAAGCATTACCAAAAAAAAATTGTTGCATCTTAAAATTTTGTGTGTAACTATGCTTAGTTTCTCATCCAATTTCAGTATTTCCTATTTTTAAAAAACAAGTGGCCACTTAAGACCCCTTTTTGCCTCCCCATCTTCCTGCACTTACCCTTAAGGACATGGGTATCTTGAGAGTATGAGTCTTCTTTTATAAAAAAATCTTCAAACTCTTCTAGTCTCACTTCCAAAGAATGAATCTGCTCGATAGGAACCTTGAGAACAACTTCCTTAACTAAGAAAGATTTAGAAGGAGAGGTTGGTAGAGTATGCTTTTCAACTTCAACATGAGGATGGGAGAAAATAGTTGGGAGTCCTATAGATAATTCCTGAAAGGTTAGACCCTGACAGAGAGGATTGAACCATCTCCTAGAATCAATATCTAAATTTTGGTAACTCCTTAATATGTGTTCAGAGGTAATCAATTAGGTCATGAAACTCATAAAAGGGTGTCACAACACTCTATCTAGTACACGTCTTAACAATAGAGAAGAATTTTTTTGATAAAAAGATAAAGACAAGAATAGGTTCACATTAGATTCACCAAAATGTAAAGGAAGATATTTGCTAATCTTGAGTCTCTAGGAAAAAGAAGAGTCTATAGGGAGAAAATTATCCTTAACTACCTCAAAGGTAAAGCTGAAGTGACAAAGGTAGAAGACAAGGATTTTTTACTCTATTTTATGTTTTAAGATGGATTTTGGAAAAAGGACTTCAGGGATTGAAAGAGTAGAATTTTGAGGTCTCAGGAGTAAGATGGCTAAATCTTGGCCAAGGATGACATCACAACATGTGGATGTCCTTGTAGTGCGCTGTGGTCTCATACAGTTTGAGAATAGAACATGAAGATAGAAATACAAGGAGTCTATTGTCTATTTGGGAGTTGAAATTTGAGTGTTTAACTAAACAAGTAGAATTCTAAAAATAACAAAAATAACAAGAAGAAAAGTAACATGAAATGATTTACACAAAACAAAATAGAAATCAAAAAGTGAAAGAGAAGCTCACAAGAGGTCCAACACTATGAAGACTCCCACAACACTCCAAATGAACAATCTACACACACAAAAACAAGGAAAAATGTTGGGGTTTCTTTGGGGCTTTCCTTGGTAAAACACTTGTTTTAGTGTTTCCACCTCCATGGACATCTAGGTAGACACATAGAGAGAAAATAGATAACAAAAAATTAAATAGATGAGATAAAGAAGATGCACATGTTAGAATATCAATTGCTTCTAAAATAAAGATGACAATGGAAATAGAGTGTGATTACCCTCCATTAAGGAATCTTGTGATGTCTAGGGAGATAATAAAACACTCTAAATGAGATGGTAGAGACCCAATATGTTGTTGGAATATGTTGTCATGGGTATGTGCAAGATCATCATGGAAAAAATAGGCCCTTAGTGGCAAAAAATTTAGAAAAATCAGAGTTAGGCAACTTGACGTAAAAATTTGAATAAGTTATCTATATTATTTCAAAAATGTGTAAGAATATAATCTATAGAAAATTGAATGTAGTTTCTAAACTACTAAGTTTATTTAAAAAAATAAAAATCTATTTGGTGAAAATTTGAAATTTCAATGCAGTAGTACTTAAATTTTAGGGGGGAAATAAGAAGTAGGTGTTTGTTTGACCACCCTAACAAGAATAAAATGGTAATATATTTTTATAAAATTATAGATATTTAAGTAGAGGACTCATGTCCCGATGTGATGCATATTTTTTTGTAATTTTTTTCCAAGTAAATAATTAATTATAATTTTTTTATTACTTTTAAAAAATATAAAAACTTGTATGTCTGACCACCTTAACTTGGTAAAAAATTCATGAAATTCATTTTTTTTTAATCCTATATATGCAAAGCATAGAATGTGACACACGTTTCAGATTAAAAAAATATGATACCATTTGAAATCTATAGATTTTTTTTAGTCAGCCTATTAATGAGGACATTAGTTGTAATTCAAATGGGTATGTGTAAGGATCATGATGGGCCAAAAAGTGGTGACATGATGGTTATTGTTGTGTAGTTTTCATGCACACACCCCGCTGGAAGTAGGGACCACCTTTTGCTTTCAATCTTGGTGTTTTGGCACTTCAATTTTGAGGATTGATCTTGCTTTGGCACGAGCCTAAATGTTTATCTTGCTTTCCTAAGTAATTCCCCAAATTTCACATTGAAAACCTTAGGTTCTGGGAAAAGTTCAGGTTTTCTCCCCAGTTCGGGATTTTCCACCCCATCCAGATTTTCCCGGATCTCGCTCAAACTCCGACTAAACATTGTGGTTCGGGGATTTGTGGTCTTCACATAAATTCGCATGGGCTGGACTTTCCTGATGTTCCTTCTCATTTGGAGATTCACCTTCTTCCTGAATTTCCTTCTCCTCTAGATTTGCTTGAAATCCTTTGTTCCTATTTTTTCCAAAACTTGCGGAATGTCTCCTCCTTCACAGAAATTTGTCCCGTGTGGATTTTCCTGAAACTTGGTAGAATGTGAAGAAATGTGGAGTAATAGGACTTGTTAACAAATTATGGTGCACTTTATGATTAATTTATGCTATTTTGAGATCTCACATTTTTCTTGATTGATAATGATCAAATTAAGTTGCTAGTAGGTGTTTTCATGTTTATTCTGCTGGAATACGCCTGGCTCATAATTCTTAGAAATTCCTCCCTGGCTTGGATTCCATGGGTGGACCTGAAACCCAAACTCTGATATGATCATTTTATTTGGAGATTTAATGACACCTTGTTTATCTAGGATTCATTTTAATGATGATTTTGATTAATTAACCTTTGTTTCTATGATATTTACTATCATTTCCTTTGTTGACTGCAGGATTAAATCATGCACATGATGATATTTCTCAAGGAGCTCAGTTGGAAGGCATACTTCAATCACATTTGGCACAAAACTCCTCAATGAAGAGGGTCAGCAAGGCCTTCCAGATGTCTTACCGACTAGGAGTAGTTCTATTCATTTTGAAGTGTCCCGGTCGGCTAGATAGTTTAATCGCCGTAGGTTTTCATATGTCTCGCCAACCGATTGCACACAAGGTTAGTGTCCCTGAAAGATTTGTGCTCAATGAAAGGTCTTGCCAACCCATAATGTCTCGGTGAAAGGTTATACCATCGGCATGATGTCTGGCTGAAGAGGCAAGGTCTTGGTGACAGGGGGTAACGTCGCCATGATGTCTCACCGATAGGGTGGACTCTTGCCGAAATGAAACGAGGTCGACATAGTGCTTCAAGTTCCCTATGATGTCTCAATGAAGAAGGCTAGTCTCGCCAACATGGGATGATATTGGCATAGCATCTTCCCAACTGGAGGAACTCCCACTGAAGAGGGTCGTCATTGGCGTAATGTTTTTCTATCGGTGTGAGGTCTGGCTAACTCCGAAGGGTCTCAGAAAAAGAGGTGACTTCAGTGTAATGTCTCAGCGAAGGAAGATAGTCTTGCTAACACAAAGTGATATCGGCATAAGGTCCCGCCGATCTATCGGAGTCTTGAAAAAAAGGGGATATCATCAGAAATATTTTGCTGAGGGAGATAACATCGGCATGAAGTCTCACCGACAGGGTGGACTCTTGCCAAAATGGAACAACGTTAGGAAAATATTTATATTATCCATAAGTTCTGGGTGACTATGGAGAGTCTCACCAAAACAGAATGAGCTCAGGGAGAATAGAGGGCTTGACATGATGTCCTGCCGACATGGGAAGTTCTTGCCAACCCGATAAATATTTCAATGAAGGGTTATGCCTTCAGCATGAGGTCTAGCCGAAGAGGAAGAGTCTTGCCAAAATGAAAGGGGCTCGAGCTCAGGGAACAAAATGGCCTCAGGGAGATGTCTTCTTGAGCACGATGATCTCCCCGATGCAGAGTGAGTTTGGGGTAACATCTTGCTGACCTGGTAATGTCTCGCCGATGTTTGTTCACAAGATGGACATCTGGGAAACTCCTGGCTTAATGTTTTAGACTCGCTATGATGTTTGGCCAATGGAGATTGTCTCGATGACCACTTTGGTGTCAATATGACTTTGGGAGCTTGACATGAAGTCTTGTCGACCATCGTGTGTCTTTCTGATAGCTACTATGAGGTATAATCATATCGAGGAGACACGATTAGTGCCTCACCGACATGTGATTCCATTTGAAGGACCTTTGATAGCCCAAGAATCTTGTGTGGCCTATGTTTCACCAATCAGAAGAAGGTAAAGGGGTGAACCATTGGCAGTTTGATTGGTTGACTACCCTTGTGAAGGAGATCAATAGGATGAAAAAAAAATGGACTTACTCTGAGACATAAAATGATGCAGTAGCTCGGTGAACAATGGTGTGGAAATCTAGTAGGAAATCTGATACTACTTCCAGGGGACTATCAACGTACAGAGAGGTCTAGAGCAGGAATAAAGCCGAAGGAAAGAAAGAACCATGAGTCTTAGGGATAGCTATGGTGTCTACTAGAAAAAGGTAGATCGATATTAATGGCAATACTTTAGAGCATTCAAAGCATCCCTTCAAGGGAGTTCAAAGATGGACACAGAGACCAGAAGTAAATGCTATAGCTACAAAAGATTTGAGATCATCCCCAGAACAATCCTTCACCAACATGGATAGCAAGGATACACATTTAATGTAGAATCAACTTTATCCAAAAGATCTGAGGGGTCAATTCCTCCCAGAACTAGTAGATATTTTGTAAACCCTAAAAAATAAGGGGTCGCTGCATTCTTTTCAAGACGCTCAGAGTATGGCATTTTTTTCCTCTTTGTAAAAAAGAGTTCTCAGACATAGAGATATAGATTTTAAGAACAATAGTAATCTTCTAAGTAGTAGTAGAGAAAAATCTTAAGAGTAGCAATAGAATAGGAGTTAGATTCAGCATAGACAGTAATGTATACTTCTAGTTTTCTTAGTATATAGGGAAACAATCTGAAGACATAGGTTTTCTATACACTGGTGATTGTGCCAGATTTGTAAATGTTGCTTATCTGTTGCACTAACAGTAGAAGCAACCAGATTTAAAATCTATTTCATATTATGTTCCAGAGTGGTGTTCATCTTGGGTTAGTCATTTGATTTGAAAAGCTTTCAAGGAATGAAGTTTTGTTTTATGTTTGGTTTAAATAGTGATTTATAATCTGCTGTTAAAATTTGCACTGTGAATAAATGAAACTATGTTAATCACAAGTTAATTTTGTTCTGTAGTTTAGTTAACAATTCCTTGAAAGGTAACAAGTCTAGTTAAGTTGGATGAATTATTATTCTTTTTAGTTCCAAGCTTTGGCCTATCTTTTTCTATTTCTTTAAAAACCCTAGTTAAAGTAGGTTTGAATTTATGCTTGATCTTAGAACAATCCACAAGCTCAACACCAACAGGCCCCTTGAGTAAATTTGGATTGTTTTGAGTTGGAGTGGGTCAAATCTTGGAAAACCCAGCTCTAATGGGTAGCCCTTTGTATACACAAGGACTTTCCCATGAAATTCCTGGTCATCTCTATGATAGGCTTCCTTTATTTTTTCCTAACACCGGGCAAAATGCTTCTGAACATGTCAAAACTTGCAGGTGTATATTCATTTTTCTCCAGATTCAGCATCAGGATATCATCTTCCAGTTATTTTTCAAAACACTTCAAGGTACAATAGGGAAATGGTATGATAATTTGCCACTAGATTCTGTTTGTTCATCGATAGAATTTAAAATCTTATTTTTAGAACAATTTGATCCTCATGTAGATGCACTACACCCATTACATGAATTTGCAACTACAAAAAGGATACCATTAGAACACATTTATCAATTTAATCACATATTTTTGTTTATGTATCAAAGGGTTCAATCTTTAGATGTGGTTGTTGATGATCATATACTGATAGAATATTATTATTGGGGTTTAAACCCATCATTTACAACCAAAGTCAGATGTTGTGGTGAGGCTACATCCTTGCGTGATGCATTGAGCAAAGCTCTCTTATTGGCACATTTTGGACATGACACTAGAAATTCAGATAGCCAGACTCAGGGTTATAATCCTCTTGTGCTTGCAAACTACCATCATCTGTAGCCTTATGCCACTTTACCCACCATCCCTACCCAGGTGCAATCATTCTCACCAAGCAGCTACAACCTTCCTAAGGTTCCAAGCACCACATTTCCCAACACCCCGCATCAAGTCAATTGCACACAAGACCACTGGGAGAACTTCTCTTGGCAGAGTTAAGTACTCCACTTGCCAATGAAGTTGTGACCATATCATCTTTTTAGTCATATTCCAAAGCATAGTCCATTACATCACAATAAAGTTGTAGATGAAACATCTGATGAGCCAGAATATAATTTTGATGACTTGTTTGGTAAAAAGCATGAAATGGATGTAAATTTAGAGCATAATGGAAATCTCAAGATAGAATCTAGCTTTGTTGAAAATGTTAGTACTAACGATGGCTTTGAAGGAGATGAAGTATTAATATGGGATTGTTGTCATGAGAAATCAACAATATCTCCCAATGATTTGAACAACTCTTCTGATAAAGATGAAAATCAGGGTGATGAGGAATGGACAAAGGAACATGGTTCATGTTGAATTGATATCCCTCGTATACAAAATCAAATAAGGGAGAAATTTGAAGAGCTGGGAGATCTAAAACTATCAGAACTTGTTGGGCCAAGTGGGTGTAGGATACATCGAACTAATCAACACTCTTAGATGGATTGCCACGTCTTCCTAGGAAGGATGGAGTTTATTTCAAGCAACTGATCACTGTTGAAGGAATACTTATGGAAGATCCTTGGAGTACATATCCCCTCAATGAGGAGGATGAAAAAACTAGCACATATGAAAATGGTAATCAGTCCATCCAAAATGATGAGGGTAGCTATGTGAAGAGGTTTAATTCTTCCCTATCTTTTGATGACCTTGATCCTTGCAATGAGATGGATTCAACAACTAATGAAACTCCTCTACCTAGTGAGGGCTTGATAGAAGTGGAGAATGGATTCATCGATACATTCATAGATTCTTTCATGATGGTGAATGAGGAAGAAACACACTTTGATGGGTTAACACAAGAAGATGACTCTGCTGATTTAAGTAGTGAATGGATTGAAACAGATAACACACTTAAGGATGAGATTGCCAATGAATCTTGTGATCAAAGAAAAGGACTTAAATGCCAAAATGAAATTTTAAGGGAAGAAGTTCGAGTAGATGTGCAGATCAATCGAGTTTTTCTTGAAGAAATTCATGACGGGGTACATTTGGATGAAGCAGAGAAATGCCAAGAAAGCAACCAAGAGGTTATCTCAGAAGTTGAATCTCTTCAATATGACGAAGAGAATGAGACAATGGAGTATTTTCTTGATTTTGATTCTGTTTACTCAAATGTGTTGGTTGAAGAAAGTCCTTGCTTAGCATCCACTAATGAATTTGATCTTAATACTGATAAATTTGATGTTGAATGGCATGTCCTTGTTGATGATGTGTAGGAATATGAATTGAGAAAGTGATTTCCTGACTTTGACTCCGTGAATTCAAATGAGTTCGAAGGAAATCCTTGTTCACCATGTGCCAGTATCCCTGACATCAATGGTGATAAGCTAGACACAGATTCTCAAACCCTTGGGGGTGACATATTTCAAGAGAATGTTGAAAGTAAGACTTCATCTCAAGAAATCCAGAATTTTTTTGACTCTATACCCAAGATGAATACAGGGATGCTAGTTAGTGAATATCCTAGCTGTAAGAAAAACCTTGCTTTAGTGGTGTTCCATGAGCTAAGACCTCGAGAGAATGATTTCATACAACACAAGTCTGCATCAGTAACTAGAAATCTTCTGAATCAGGTGGTGTCCTTTCATTACCCTCTGTGTTTCGAGGATTTTTAGTTTGATTATGGCATTGGGGATAGTAAAACGTGTTTGTGGGTAAATCATGACAAAACTAAGAACCCGCAATTAATAATATTTTAAGCTTTATACCCTCAGAATTAACTTATTGCACATAAGATTCATATTTCTGAGTATAAAGATAAATTTTCTAGGTTTAGAATTGTGCCTAGTAGGTTAAGATTGCTGCACATAATGAAAAATCAGTCAAGTCAATATACAAATTTTTACAGTTTTGTGTTTATAGGGCTTAGCTTTGGAGTTAGTTTAGGATTAGGGTTGGTTAGTGTTGGTTTTTGGTTTAGTTAGTTTCCTTTTGTTATTTTGTTTTCTGTGTCCTCTGGTTTTTCTCTTATGTCTGTGAGTCATTTGTTTTTTTCTATTTGTAAATAATTTTCTCTTCTATTTGTAAATAGTTTCATTGTTTGTTTGTTTGTTCTTTCTTTATGTTCTTTCATTTCCTTTGTTGTTTGGTTTGTCTTGTTTTGTTCTTTGGGGTTTATCTATTCTTTCCATCTTTAAATAGTGGGTTGTTATCTGAAGCATGCTTTAATTATTAGGAGAGAAGTGGTTTAGATATTTTCAAGTTTTTTGATTAGGTGATTTTGTCCTAAATTCGTTGTTTTATGCCCATTGTCGAAGATTTGTTGTCTGCAATAACACACTTCACTGTGAAGTAGGGACCCCCTTTTGCTTTCGCTCTTGATGTTTTGGCCCTTCAATTTTGAGGATTGATCTTGCTTTCGCATGAGCCTAAATGTTTATCTTGCTTGCCTAAGTGATTCCCCAAATTACACATTGAAAACCTTAGGTTCAAGGCAAAGTTTGAGTTTTCTCCCCAGTTCGGAATTTTCCACCCCATCTGGATTTTCC
>VDFB02356528.1:0-58543 GCA_007258455.2 Sequoia sempervirens | reverse complement strand
AGTGTCTATATCAATCAGCCTATATGCCTTGTGGTTGTCACTGTACCCTGTGAACATGAGTTTCTGGCTCTTGGAGTCCAGCTTAGTGCGCTTGGCCTCTGGAATCCAAACATACACAAGGGAGCCAAAAACTTTCAAATGACTGATCCTAGGTTTGCGACCAGACCAAACTTCCTCAGGAGTCTTTCCCTTAATAGCATGAGTGGGTGACCTATTAAGAAGATAGACTGATGTATTGACTGCTTCTGCCCAAAACTTGGTAGGAACACTCCTGTGTTGCAACATGGAGCGAGCCATCTCAACAATCGTACGATTGCGTCGCTCTACAACACCGTTTTGCTGAGGAGTGGAGGGTGTGGTTAACTGACGTTTTATCCCATGAGTATCACAGAAGTTGGAGAATGCACTAGAACAAAATTCCCCATTATCTAACCTAAGAGTTATAATACAAGAACTGGACTCTTTTTCAACTAAGGCCTTAAACTTCTGAAATACATTAAAAACCTTTGATTTCTGTTTAAGAAAGTACACCCACATTTTCCTACTATAGTCATCAACAAAGAGAAGAAAGTACTTGCAACCAGTTACAGAAGAAATAGACATAGGGCCACAAATATCAGCATGAACTAATTGAAGTACCTTAGAAGCCCGCCAAGAGTCGCCATCCTTGAACGGTGTGCGATGCTGCTTCCCAGCCTGACAGCACCACAAACGCCCTGATGCTGAGTTTGAATGTCAGGTAAGCCATCTACAAGTCCCTCCCGAGCAAGCTAAGAGAGATAGTGCACGTTCAAGTGCCCATACCGCTGGTGCCAAAGACTGGTGACAGCTGAATTTCTAGCTGCCAAGGCTAACTCCGGAGAATCACCAGTGTCCACAAGCCTGTAAAGGCCATGATCCTCTATCCCAACGGCCACCGTTGTGCGAGATTCTCGATCAACAATCGAACATCTATGCGAGCTGAATACCACATCCATCTGGGGAGAATGCCGCATGATCTGACTGACTGAGAGAAGATTGAGCTCGATATCAGGTACATAATACACGTTGAGGAATATGAGATCCCTCCCGCCAGATTGAACCTGAACAGTGCACGTGCGACAAGCGTGTATTCTTCACCTCCTCCAAAATCGAGTCGATTACAGGAAAAGAATGCAGTGAGCAGTCCAGCCTATGTGAGAAATGACGCGAGGCACCAGAATCTATGTACCAAGCAGAGGATTTGACATGGTCTGCGGGCCTTTTTGCCATCAGTGCATAAAAGGCAGATTCCTTCTGCTCAGAGTGCTCGGCGACATTCGCTTTCTGCTGAAACCCTCCCTGCTTCTTTTGCTCAGAAGCCAAACAAGCACGGCAATCCTTCTTGATGTGGCCAAATTTATGACAGTAGTTACACTGAACATTTTTCTTCTTCGGACTGGTCTGACTGGAGCCTTTCTGCTATGAAGGCTGACCTTTTCCTTGATGCTTCGGATGGGTTTTAGCTGCAAAGGCCTGCTCAGTGGAGGATGATGATTCATTGCTACCGAACTATTGTCTCCAGCGATCCTGCTGCAACAGGATAGTGCACAAATTCGGAAACTTGAGATCAACATTAGCAGACGTAATGTTGAGGGTCTCAATGAAATGTTCATAGGACTTCGGTAGACTCTTCAGGGTGATCACGACCATGTCTTCCTCCTCCATTTTCCGACCAATCGCCTCCAACTGATCTCTGATCTCCTGGATTTTATTCAAGTGCGCTTGCAAAGTTGTCTTCTCATCCATCATGATAGAAAACAGCATATTCTTCAAGAAAAACGCACGGCTTTTGTCAGAAGTTTCATGCAAACCCTTCAAGTGATCCCAGATCTCCTTAGCTGATTTTCCCAGTGGAATCTGAAGGAGCTGATCATCAGTAACGGAAAGCTTAATAAGCATTACCGCTTCACGATTCTACTCATCAAACTTCTCCTGATCCTTACCCGCCATGTCGGGACGAGTAGCTTTGCCGAGGATCATCTGATGAAGGCAGCGGTATTCAAAAATTGTCAGCATCCGTTGCTTCCAGGTGTTGTAATTTTTGCCATTAAATCGCTGACTGCCCTCCAGCATTAAATTGCTTAAACTGGCCATCTTCACGCTTTTCGAGGCACGAAAAACGAGGTACGGAGAAGAGGCTGACACACGAAACCTGAAGCACGAATTCCAATGTAGAAAAGCAGAGGCAGATTCAGCTACAGACTGCAAAAAGTACAGTGTACGTATGGCACAAAATTCGAGGCACGGAAAACGATGCACCCAGAAAATTCGGAGACCAACCCAGTTGAGCTCTCGAAAAACCCACCAAGAATCTGTGATCGAAAAAAATTTCTGACTTCAAAAAACGTGTCAAAACCCTATACGACTGTTCAGAATGCCCTAGTCGCTAGGAAAAGATCAAAAATGGCAGAAAAAATTCTGGAATCCTCTAAAAATCGCAGGCAAGATTCTGCAGATGACATGGAACTACGATCTTCAGAAAATCGCGACCAAGATCTTCAAAAAAACGCAGCCAGGATGCTTAAGAAATCGTGCTCAAATCTTCCTGTAAAACGCGTTCACGAATAGATCAAAGACACAGCCACACGCTGACGAAAATGGAGACGAATTCGTCTGAAAAACGCGTCTCAGAGCACGCGCGATAGGTAGAAGACGTGTGCCCAGGCTTGATACGCGATCAGTAATGTAGTTTTTGCAAAAAAACGCAAATCCTGAAACAAAGAAACGCACGCTCCGTTGCAAGAGGGTCGCAGACCAAAAGAACATGATCTAAGCCAGGCTCAAAATTCGAAGGGAAAACTCGCGCGATTATTTGCAGACAAAAAAACGCACGATTTCTTTTAGAAACCCTACGAAGATTCTTTCCAGAAGAGCCACAAATTTTTTGAAGCACACAGGCGGGAGAGATTTCAAAAAACAATTTCGAAAAATTTTAAGCAAAAATAATTTCGAAAAGAAATTATAAATTTTTCAAAATTATTTGCCTGAGCTCTGATACCATATTACACAGGTACTTGGTAAATAATTGATGTATTAACAATGAGCAAGACGCTCAATAAATAGTTTACAAGATTTACAACAAGCCGGAAGGATAAGATCGGAGACGATCTTATCTTCAGGAAAAGCAGGAAGTTTCTAAAAGAAACTTCAGATAAGACCTCGGACAACAAGGACGATCTTATCAGGATATTTTACAATATTTTACAATGTTGAGCATTAATAAATAAATAATAAACATTATTTTAATAGATTTGACTCACCTTTTGGTTGTTAGTCATTTCATTGTTTGGATCGCATTTCTTGAATGAAATAGTGGAGGATGTTGAATGAAATAGTGGGCGAATGGGTCCTAAGTCACTCACCTAGGACACACATTCTCCAATGTTAAGTGTTATGTTATGGCATTGATGAATGTTGGGTTTCCTCTTCGGAAATTGCAATTAATTAGGCTTGGATTTGAACTAAAGGGGCCAAATTAAGGCATAATTAACCTCAATTAATAAAGCCCTAGATTAGTGTGAAAGTGTAAAGGTACACCTTACAACACCATAAATAAAGCACAATTAGGTCTATTTTATTAATAAGGCCCTAAACTTAATGTAAATATGTCAAACACATGCTACAACACTAAATTAAGGCATCATTTATTCCTTTTTATTTAATATTATTTCCCAAATTAAGTGTGAAAAAGGGATACTTTTTCCTACACTACACATAGTAGTAAAAATACTTTTTCAGGATTGACTCAGCAAAACCAAAACATAAAAGTTTTTTCAATTAATCAGGATTTAAGTGGGGAAAATTAAGGGAATTAAAAATACTGAAAATTCATAAAAATAGAGAAAAATGTTGTTTTTCTAATTTCATTCCAGATCAAGACTAAATCATAAGTATTTGCTGATTTTTTGGTGCCTTAGAATCCATTTCAAAGTACTGCAAAAATCAACAATCTGATTCAGATCAGATCATCAAACCTGCCAAGTGCTGATTACCCATGAGTTATTGTGATTTTTTAGAAAGTCTTTCTACATTGGCTATAAGGGCTGGCTATAAGGGCTAGGAAAAAGGAGCATAAGGAGTATCTGGTCAAGTGGAGAAGCCATTCTCTAGAAGACTTTACATGCTTGAATGTAATGTCCCTTTTTGGGTCCATTCCAACATTCTTGGAGAACACTAACTTTCTATAGACTTTGGGATGTGCGGAAAAGTAATTAAATAAATAACTTAGGTTGTCTTAAGGTAAATTTATATTATTTTTCCTAAAGACAACTTATGTTTATTTAACTTATTTTAAAGAAGAGTGGCTAACATCATAAAGTATTTCTAAAAGAGGACCAAAAGTGATAATACTAGGCATGGAGTACAAAGTGGTGATTTAAAAGTTGTTTTAAAAAGAAGATTAAAAGTGACTTAGAAAATAAGGATTAATAGTAATATCAAATTTAAAAAAATTGGAAAAGTCACTTTATATTTATTATTGAGGTAAAAAATTAAATAAAAGAGAAATTATTTTAGTTGCCCTAAAAATGCCTATAAAAGGAGTTTTTGAGATATAACAAAGAAGATTGGTAAATATTCGATGTATTAAACAAAGGAGACGAAAGCTCCTTAAATAGATTTACAAAGATGATGTTTTTAAATGAAACAATCGTTAACAGAAGACGAAATTAGAAGCTATCTAACTAAACAAAGACTAAGATGACCATTAAAGAAACTACATTATTCTAATACCCTCCCTTAATGGTCATTGTTCTATCTACCCAGAAAAAAAAAAAAAATAGAGAAGGCCCCCTTCTTCTCAGAACGTTCCGCCATACGAGACAAGACCCTGCCACTGACTCTGCCACTTGAGATGAGTCTGCCACTAACCCTCCCAGAATCTACAGAACTTCTGGATATAACCAAAAATCATCACAAATCGTCCAACCTAATGTTGGGCAACAAAGTTTTCCCTCCCTGTAGCCAGAGACACACACCGAGAACAACTGCCACGATTTTGAGGATAAATCGGCAAACCCTCCAAACTTTTGCAGATGAGCACAACACCCCAAAAGCAACTATAGAAAATCACGATTTTTGAGGAAAAAATCGCCAAATCCAAGATTACAAATCATCGTTTTTTCAGAAAAAATGGTAAAAACCCACACAACTTTGTGAATTATAGAACCCAATAACGATTTTTGAGGATAAAATCAAAAAAAATAAACAGGTAGCTGGCAATTGGCACAAAATCTGAGACATGGATCAGAATACAAAACATCGCTTTGAAGGAAAAACGGTAAAACCTTTCCAAAGACTAGAGAGCCCTCCTGAATTGCAAACACCCTAACTAGGGCATATAGGAAAAAACCCTTAATTTTTTTGAGGAAAAAAATATAAACCCTCCCATGATTTTTTCAGGCAAAAAATCAAAAAACCAAAACCCATGTAAAATTTTTATAGGGACAAAAAATTGTAAAACCATCAAAATTTTGGAAGGAGAAAAATTACTAAAAAAAACCACAAGGAATGATTTTTTTAAGGGACAAAAAATTCATTAAAAACCCACATAATTTTTGAGGAAAAATTATAAAAACCCAACACTAATTTTTTATGGCAAAAAATTAGAAAACATAGAAAGACATTTCAAAACCACAAATCTCTGAAAAATTAGCACCTAAAAACTTAGAAATGGCCAAAACCAAAGGTCACCAAAGAACCAGGCTGAAGCTCAAAAAAGGAGTCGATTTTCACCAAGAACAAACAGCCGACTTTGCCCAGAAAAGTGAAGGAAGATGCCTTGAAACAAAGAAACAAGTCGTGCACCAAAATGACAAAAACCCTTGTAAAATCACGTTCTTAGAGGTCGCGCGCCAAAAGACACCAAAAATATGACGAAAAATGTAGAGAAACTAGTCACCATTAAAGGAAATCGTGTGCCAAGAGAAAACCCTTGAATCAGAAAAAGAAACGCGTGCATGAAAAATCACCAAGTCACACACAGAGTCAATAACAGAAATCACGATTTTTACAATCCAAAAATCCGCGAAAAACAAAGACAAAAATCCTCATGATTTTTCTGATAATCGCGAGCACAAGAAAAACGCGTTTTTAGAAATGCCCAGGTCGCAAGAATAAACCCACAATTAGATCCGATCGTTGCCCTCATAAAATGATGCAAGCAAGGAGTAGCAATTTTCACAGTAAAAACCCTCAAATTTCTCCTACAAAAAAATTTGCTCAGCAACCAACACACGAACTTCAAAAAAATTTGGAAATAAATTCCAGGTAGGAAGAAGCTACAAATTTTTGTTAAAAAAAATTGTCAAATTTTATGAAATCCCATCGACCCGCTCTAATACCATATAACAAAGAAGATTGGTAAATATTTGATGTATTAAACAAAGAAGATGAAGGCTCCTTAAATAGATTTACAAAGAAGATGTTTCTAAATGAAACAATCGTTAACAGAAGACGAAATTAGAAGCTATCTAACTAAACTAACTAAGACTTGTTGATGTTTTAGGTTGCTTCGGGAGGCATTACCCAGAAAAGATTCACATATAAGCTAGTCAGCCAAATCATAAATAGTTATTAAATTTGTTGGGTTGGCTCAAGTGAAGTATGATGCCTGGATTTGTATATATAGGAGAGAGACTCTCCTCATTCAAATATTCCTTCAATTATTCGCTCTTTTGTGATCAAGAAGAAGGTTCGCTACTCAAGAAGAAGGTTCGCCATTCTGCACTGAGATTCACTTTTACTCACAAATTCACACTATTTACAGTGTTGGGTAATATCTTTGTACTCTGCCTATCTTGGCTTGATTCTTAAGTGCTAATTTTTTGCACTGTTGTACCTAATCTTTCATTAGTAAAGTCTTGCCGGGTTTTTCTCCCTTGAGTAGAAGGGTTTTCCCAGGATAAAAAAATACTGTGTCCACTGTTTTGTGTTTATTTTTTTGCTTACTGTTCATATCTGATCTAAAATTAACCACGTATCAGAGCCAAGGTTCAGGAAAAACTAATCAGATTTGACTAAGCATAATTTTGGGTTGTGTGGAAGACAATTCTTTGTTTAGGACAGTTACTGGGAAAAGAAGATGGTGACCGGTGTCAAGGTAGAAGATAGGCTTGATGGGGCTTCAAACTTCAACTCTTGGAAGTTTAGGGTACTCATTACCTTAGAATAAAATGATCTTCTAGAATTCGTAGAAGCTGACATGCCTGAGCCGTTAGAAGACTTGGAGAAAATCCAGTGGAAGAAAAATGGTACGAAGGCTAGAAAGATCATGATAGACTCCGTGAAGGATCACCTAGTACCGATCATCTCCAAGATTAAGACAACTAAAGAAATGTTTGAATTACTAAAAGGACTATATGAGATCAACAATACCAGCAAAGCCCTCGCTCTGAGCCAACAACTCCATCATGTAAAAATGGCTAGAGGGGAATCAATCATTTCATTCTTTATAAAGATCTCTGATCTGAGAGATCAGTTGAGCACTATTGGGGATACAGTTGCAGATAGAGATCTTGTTATACTGGCTCTAAATGGTCTTCCCCAGTCTTGGGAACCTTTCATTCAGAGCATCAGTGGGAGATCCAAGTTGCCCAAGTTTGATTGCCTATGGGTTGACTGTATTCAAGAAGAAACCAGACTGGCAACAAGAGGAAATGGGTGAAACTCCCATAATGAAGAAATTCAAGTTCCTGCTGCACATGCTACTAGAGAAAGAGGCAAAGGAAGAGAAGGAAAAAGAGGCACCTTCAAGAGAAATAGAGACAAAAAAGTAGATTCTATTCCAAAATCGAAAAAGAAGGATCTCTCTCATATTCAGTGCTACAGGTATGACAAGTATGGACACTATGCCTAAGATTGTAAATTAAAGTTAAAGCAACAATGTTTCTACTGCAGACATTGACGAAGAGACATCTCAGAAGGAGTCAAGACATTCAAAAGACGATTTAGAAGGATTCCTATTCATCTCTGCTCTTTCAAGTAATGTACCAACTGACAATGATACTTGGTTGATAGATAGTGGTGCTTCACGTCACATTACAGGCTACAGAGAGCATCTTATAGACTTAGTAGAGAAAGAGTCAAATTTATAGGTTGTAATTGGGGATGATGCTAGTTATGCTGTAAAGGGAGCTAGGGCCACTTCCTTCCAGCTAGATTCGGGAATCCCTCTCCAATTGAGTGATGTATTGTTCATACCAAGGATCAAAAGGAACCTTGTCTCCATTTCAGCCTTGGAGGACAAAGGGTACAAGGTTGCCTTCTCTGAAGGAAAGGTTCTTGCATGGCCCAAGAACTCCGGCATAAATTCAGCTCGTGTGATTGGTATTTGTCAGGAGGGCCTATAGAGATTGTCAATACAACCAGTTCAAGCATTATTACACGGCTCCATCAGTCTGAGTGAGCTATGGCATAGGAGACTTGCTCACTTACATTACAAAGCCCTTCCCACTATGGAGAAGATGGTTACTAGTCTTCTGAAGCTCAATTTAGAGCATGATGGCATTTGCAGAGGATGCGCACTTGGTAAGAATACCAAGAGTCCCTTCCATAGCAGCGACAATAGATCCAACGGGATCTTAGATCTTATTCATTCAGATTTGTGTGGACCAATGTCTGTGGCGTCACTGAGTGGATTCTTGTACTATGTGAATTTCATCGATAATTATTCCCGGAAGACTTCGATTTACTTCTTGAAATCCAAGGAGTCTGAGGAAGTCCTTGATAGATTCCGGGAATTCAAGGCACAAGTTGAGAACATGTCCGGGAAGAGGATTAAGGTTCTGAGATCGGATAATGGAGGGAAATACACTTCCGGAGGATTTTGTAATTTTTGCATTGAGGCAGGGATCAAGAACGAGTTTTGTGTTCCATACAATCCTCAGCAAAATGGAGTTGCTAAAAGAAAGAACAGATCTATAGTAGAGGCAGCTAAAGCTATGATCCATGATCAGAGTTTGTAGAATTTCCTATGGGCAGAAGCTTCCAAAACCGCAGTATATGTTCAAAACAAAAGTCCTCATCGGATATTGGGGAACATGACTCCAAAGGAAGCCTTCACAGGTGTAAAGCCTGAGGTTAGTCACTTGAGGATATTTGGCTGTCCTGTGTACATTCATGTGCCCAAGGACAAAAGAACAAAACTGGAACCTTCAAGCAGGAAGGGTACATTTGTGGGCTACAATGAGTCTTCAAATGCTTACAGAATATGCATCCCAAGGCAGAAACAGATTGAGATCAGTCGAGATGTCTCCTTCGAAGAGGAGCTAGCCTTTAGGAGATCTAAAGGATATTACATGGAGATGGACAGTGAGGAGCAGGAGGCTCCAAAGGATATGGATTCATCCCTCGATTATACTCCTGACATTTAGAGGGAGTCTGATGAACCAAATGAGACTATTGATCCAGTTGATCCTATAGAACCAACTGATGGGCCTATAGATATTGCCGTAGGTTGGAAGAGGTCCATGTGGGCTCGACAAACCATGCAAGAGGCAGAAAAATATGCAGCTCCCCGAGGCACTTTCAGGGAGAGCAAGAGACCTCAGAAGTTCCCAGGTTATGTGGCATTGATGAGTCACATCATTGATTCTAAGCCTTCCAGTTATGAGGAGGCATCTAACCAACAGCTATGTAGAGATGCGATGACGGAAGAGTATCAATCCATCATTAAAAATGATGTATGGGATGTTGTTCCGAGACCTAAAGGGAAGTCAATAGTGACTTCCAAATGGCTCTACAAAATCAAGCATGCAGCTGATGGCGACATTGACAAACACAAGGCAAGATTTGTAGCAAGAGAATTCTCTCAGAAGGAGGGAATAGATTATGAGACATTTGCTCCTGTTACTCGATACGCTTCCATCAGGACGATTATTGCTATTGCCTCTGCCAAGGGCTGGAAGTTACATCAAATGGATGTAAAGACTGCATTTCTAAATGGTGTGATCGAGGAAGAAGTGTATATCGAGCAACCAAACGACTTTGTGTTTCATAGGAAGGAGTCTCATGTGTGCAGATTGAAGAAGGCTTTGTACAGTCTTAAACACGCACCCCGTGCATGGTATGAAAGGATTGATAGATACTTTATGAGTTTGGGTTTCACCAAGAATGATGCAGATTCCAACCTTTATTTCAAGATTGTTGATGGTGAGGCCTTCATCTCGGTCCTTTATGTTGATGATCTATTACTCACTAGAGCAGAGAAGCTCAATGTCCAATGTAAGAAGTTAGCCTCCGAGTTTGAGATGAAGGACCTTGGCCTTATGTATTACTTCCTGGGACTGGAAGTATGGCAGAGACTTGATGAGATCTTCCTAAGTCAAGTGAAATACACTATAGATATACTGAGAAGATTTGGGATGTTGGACTGTAAGTCCATGGCTAAACCGATGGAGACAAATTTGAAGAAGTTGAATGGCTCAGCTTTCGATTCAGATTTGGTAGATCCCACCATGTATAGACAAATGATCGGGTCATTGATGTACCTGGTCAACACCAGACTAGACATCCGGTTTGCAGTGAGTGCTCTCAACCAATTCATGTGTGAGCCAAGACAGATACACCTGGTTGCAACAAAGCATGTACTGAGATACTTGTGTGGTACTATGGGATATGGCTTGAGGTATGCTTCCAGTGGAGACCTGAGATTATAGGGCTATTTTGATTTTGACTAGACTGGGAGTGTGGCTAATAGGAAGAGCACCTCAGGGTGTTGCTTCAGCTTGGGGTCTGTCGTGATTTCTTGGTGTAGCAGGAAGCAGTCCTCTATGGCACTGAGCACAACAGAGGCTGAGTATATTGCAGCATGTGTAGCAGCCTGTGAAGCAATATGGCTTCAAAAGCTCCTTGCAGGATTATTTGGTCAAATGTTAGAGCAGACATTGATTCACTATGATAACCAGAGTTGTGTAAAGCTCTCAATAAATCCTATATTTCATAATAGGTCGAAGCATGTGGAGATCAAGTATCATTACATTAGAGACATGGTACTGAGGAAAGCAATCCAGCTCCAGTATATTTGTACTAATGATCAGACGGCTAATATCCTCACCAAGCCTCTTTCTAGGGTAAAGTTTGTATACTTTTGAGACAAGCTTGGAGTGGTGGAGAATGTCGCCCTCGCTGAGAGGGAGTCACAGCATCATTAAGATATTCTCCCTATGTCAGGGGAATGGACAGAACGATGGACTGGTCTGTCATAGCGTATATTTCTCTGAGATGGAGAAATATGAGGTGAAATCCCTTGTAGCGTATATTTCTTTGAGATGGAGAAATATGAGGTGAAAGCCCTTGTAGCATATATTTCTCTGAGATGGAGAAATATGAGGTGAAAATCCTTGTACATAACACATCTCTGAGACTAAGTTGTGTTTCCCACAATTGGGTATAGCCATTGTGGACGTCATGTTGAAAGAGTCCATGACAAGACATGATACCCTTGAGGGGAACTCAAGGAAGACTTTCCTATGAATACCTCCCTAGCTAAGAGGGAGTGTTGATGTTTTGGGGTAGCTTCGGAAGGCATTACCCAAACAAGATTCACATATAAGCTAGTCGGCCAAATCATAAACCATTATTGAATTTGTTGGGTCGGCTCAAGTGAAGTATGACGCCTAGATTTGTATATATAGGAGAGAAACTCTCCTCATTCAAACATTCATTCAATTATTCGCTCTTTTGTGATCAAGAAGAAGGTTCACTACTCAAGAAGGAGGTCCGCCATTCTGCACTGAGATTCACTTTTGCTCAGAAATTTGCGCTATTTACGGTGCTGGGTTATATCTTTCTACTCTGCCTATCTTGGCTTGATTCTTAAGTGCTAATTTTTTGCACTAATGTACCTGATCTTTCATTAGTAAAGTCTTGTTGGGTTTTTCTCCCTTGAGCAGAAGGGTTTTCCCAGGATAAAAAATACTGTGTCCACTGTTCTGTGTTTATTTTTCTGCTTACTGTTCATATCTGATCTAAAATTAACAAGACTAAGATGACCATTAAAGAAACTACATTATTCTAATAAAGAAGAGAATTCATTTTGTGCATTTTCTATCAAACTTCAACTTGTGAAGAATGAACTTGGTTCATCTATTCTACCCTAGGACAAAAACCCTTCAACAAAGAATGGTTTAGAGGACAAAAATCCTCCTTGTCATTTAGAGAGCGAATTCATTCAGAGTTCACTTGAGTGCTAAATGCTTGCAGTTTGTGAAGGATTAATGGCTGATAGTGGCAAATATTTCCATGTTTGATTCAATTTGGTGGAATTGGAAGTTGAGATTTATCAAATTTATTTGCATAGCAAATCTTTATCGATTGTTGGAAGGGAAAGTTTCTTATTTCTGGCTGCTCATATGCTATACAAACCGTACCATATTGTTGGCCATATTGCTATAAAACATCTTTACAGGGCTGAACCTAACCGTACAAGTTACCAAGGGAAGAATTGGTAGTTTGAGAGGAGGGTACAACAATTTCTATTGGTTTTTGGAGACTATTTACACTAGCCACTTCCATTAGTTGTATAAAGTTCCCTTAGACTATAGGTCATAGCCATTAAGTAGTGGATTACCAAGCCGTACACTTGTCTAGCAACAGATTTGACGGATTATTGACTTCATTGGCAGTTCCATATAATATTGGAAGGATTCCATTCTTAAAACCCAGCCATACTATTTGAGGGTTAAGAATTTGTTTGGGAAATAAGGTGTAGCATATTTGGGGACTGAGTTTGGGCTGTGTTGCCTCTGTAGTAGAACTTACAGCTCTAAGATTGGTGGATTTTACTGTATTCAGATTAGTTATATTCATCAGCATTATTCGACTTCCAACAGCAATCTAGTCTCACCATTATTGAGGTTAGAGTACTTCAGTTTAATTATATGTGTGTGTGATAAACATATTCAGCAGTGTTATCAGACTGAAATAATATTTTCTATAAGATTTCAATAAGATATTGCAGCTTTATCAATAGAAGGTTAGGGTTTCATCAATTCATGTGTTCTATTTTATGTGAATGTTACTTATTAGTAGATGCAATATCATTTTCAGCTCTTATAATAAAGATTAGTGTAGTTTCAGTTCCATGCCCTATTTTATGCAAAGAATGCAGTTGTATGGTTTATGTTTGGAAAAATGTGAAATTCGTTTGTTGCATTGTTAATCAATTGCTATTTCATCAAACACTTGCAAAAATACAAAAGAAAATTGGCCTGGCACATTTCATTGAATTCTACTAACGTTGGTCATTATGGCTATAACTTGCAAGATTTTAGCCCTTAGCAAGCAAGGGTTCATGTTTTCAATTACCCAAGGTGTCCAATGCAGGAGCATCCTAGGCACAGAGCAATCAGCATCTACAAGACAAAAAAATATATATTTTCTTCCTTGTTTTTGGAAGCATTCACATAAATGGGAAAGAGAATGTGAAGGCGTCGCAAATTCATGTTGAGGGTCAAAAACCAATCATTTCATTGGTTCTAATTATCATAAAATGAACTGAAAGCTTTAAGAGAGGGGTAAAGAAAAACCCAATTCAGATTTTGTAGAGTGAGATCAAATGAATGATAGAAGTATTTGAAAGCCTATTCTAAAATTCCTAATATGTGTTGTTCATAGTTCCTTTGTGCTTTTAAAATTAAATTAATTTGTGTCTTCATAATGCATCAGGGATATATGCATTAAATCTGGGTTTTGGCTGCAAGGACAAGGCCATCATTAATTTGGCTTCCTATCCTTGACTACATCAGTTCAATAATTGTGAATTGTAGGAAATGATGATTTGCAAAGAGCATAGTTAATTGAATGTTGAACATATGAGAAATGCTGCTGTAAAGTCTGATATCAGCCACAATACCTTTCTGAGCCTATACCTTGTATTTTGGTGATAGTAGAATGAATCATGGTCCCACTTGTATGATTTTTCACCCTATCTAGATTTCTCCAAGGTAAATTTTGTGTACTATTTTTTTTTGTTGTGTCGGTTCTCTCTAGCATGTTTTCACGGTTAATTTACCATCCTCACTGCCAAGTTGTGCAGCTGAGAAACCATATGAAAGTATGTGCATAAGCAAAGTACTTGAAATTTGCATGAGTAATTGAATTTAGTCGTAGACTAGGTAGTATCATTTTGATGAATTAGACATAGTTATTACCAAGTTCAATATGGATCAAAGGGAGTCAGTTTTTTCTCATGGATCCTATCCCAGTCAAATCTCCAATTTATTGTCATCTTTATGAGTTGAAATTATTCAAAAGATTCTTCACATAATTCCCAATTTAAAAATATTTAATAGGATAAACTCTACACCAAATTGAAAATAAAGGGCGATCGTCAAACTGATAGAAGACGATTCTGAGTGCAAGTGGGCGAGGGTTTGAGGCAGCGGGAAGCCCCCCGCACGTGGGGCTCTCAAGTTATTTCTATGTTGTAGGTACTCTCATAGTACCCTTGCTATTATCCTCAAACTTAGTGGGTATTTGCTTGGGTTTTGTTACTTCAATGCTTTGTTGTTTTTACAATTATTGTCTCCTATTATTCATCTTTCTTGTGGCCTTGCGAAGCAAGAGCGGATCTGTAGTTTTTTGGTTTAAGGGGGGTCAAACCCCCTTAGTAATGGAGGAGGACAGAGAATGCTAAGGGCAAGCACCCCAATGGCCCTGACAAGGAAAATAACAATAATGAAAGCAATAATGTGAACTCATTTCAATACATACTCCTAGGGCCTTCGGTGGAGATTCCAACAGAAGCCAAATTTGTGCCTATAAGCGATGGGGTCTTCTATGAGGAGGGGTCGCGGAATGAAGGAGAAGGTAAGTACTCCCCTTCTAGCCCTAAAATACTTGTTATCCCTCCAAATAATGATATGATATGTGCCATTAACAATGAGGAAAATAGGTTGAAAAACATTGCAATTTTTTTGGCTGCTATACATAGAGAAAAGATACCCACAAGCAAATTTCTAGATGAGTGGTTTAATAATGTATGGAAGAGGAAACTAGGGTTTTAAATTTCTTTCTATTGAATGATTCAAAAAGGACTTTTTTATTTTTTTCCAAAGAACATGTACAAAAAAGGTCTTAGACAGACAATTTTGGTCTATAGGGAATGCAGTCTTCAAGGCCATTGCTTGGACTCCAGCCTTCATAACCAAGGAGGTATTAGCCCTCTCATACCCCATATGGGTCACAGTTAAATGTGTACCCCCCACCCTCCCAACTTTGGAACTTCCTGCCACATTTTCTCTCACAAATTGGCAAAGTATTGAGAATTGATCTAACAAAAGACACTCTACCTCACATGGATGCGAGGACTTTGGTCTCACTGACACCCGAAAATGAAATTTTGGAAGTAATAGATATAGGTTTGGGTGGAAAAAAAATTAAATGCGACATTGAAATCATGAGTGGGTTAAATGCATGTTTCCTATGTAAAAGAGAAAAGCATCGTAGAAAGAATTGCCCTATTTTAAAAAAGAACCCGGGATTCCCTAAGTCTAAACAAAAGAACCCTAATAGTGATGAACAAAACACAAAAAAAAGGAATAATCCTAACATCTATGATGCTAAAAATGTTGAGAATAACACAATAGAAAAAAACCCTAATGACACTTTGTTCAAAGATGTGAATAAGGGTTCCAGTGACGTCTGTGAGGACCTGGTGAAAAAAGGGGACTACAATCCCTAGTCAGAAACTCACTTTCTCTGATCCCACTCTTGAGGAAGAGAGCAAAGGTATATTGCCCGAAGGTGCAGCAAACATGAGGTTGAAAGGCATTGAAAACAACTCAAATATTGATCCCCTCCATAGGGGCTCTGTTTCTAAAATGTTGCTTAACTCACCCCCTCCCCCTAGACCGGGAAAAGGAGTTAAAAAAAATGCACAAGAAACTGTCTTAGATGAAATAAAACAAATGATTGCTAAAGCCAAAAGAGAAAATAGAAACAAGCAGAATATTGTAGAGGAAAATAGTCATGTCGATCGGGAACCCATTGGTAAAACTCACATTGTTGAATCTATCAATATTCTTTGCAAAAACAAGGTTGAGACAATGATTGAACGTAATCTAATAGAGAAGGAACTCGGAAAACTAGAGAAGCTTGATAGAGAACAAGATAGTAGAGTTATCTACAAAAAATAGGTGGCAATGTAAAAGGATCATCTAATAATAGAACTATTGCAAGTAGGTTGCCCAATGATAAGTCTGGGCAAAAAATCATTGCCCATGAGTTAGCATTGGACAATTAATGCAAAGAAACACTATGGAAACTAGTCAAAATGGGAGCTTTGCTAAGAGCTCAGAAGGGGACAGCCCATGTAATAGCCTTGCTCTAGACATTACTAGGAAACAAAATGAGATTGAAAAAGAAACCATTAATCCTAGTACTAATATGGTTGACATGCCCAATGATATGCATAGACATGTGTGCTCCTCCCATAAGATGCCATTGGACATTGTCAAGCAGAGGAGTACTATGATGAGCAGTTATAATTTAGAAAAAGAGGATAATTCTGAAAATAATAGTTCCTACTTTAATCCTTCTAAGCCATCAGTATGCCATGGATAAGGACTGGCAGAGAGGGTTTAAAACAAATAACAAGAAGGAAAGCATTAGGAAAGACTCTCAAATTGGCATAATGTTTGAAAAAAAAGAAATGGCAAATGGTAGGTATAGGCAAAAATCTGAAAATGATGCTTGACCTAGAGTACCACTCGATAATTATTAAGGAGACTAACCCTAATTTGTTAACTCTGACCAATGGTTGTCAAACTAATGCCCAGATGTTGGAAACAGATAGGATGGATATAGAGGAAATCAATACAGACGAGATAAATAGTGAAAATTCCATAATAGAAATAGGTAACATGTATAATATGGAAATTGATGAAATGTATTCCAACCCTAAAACCATAATAGGCAACAGTAAGGTTGGAAGTCCAATTGAGGAAGGATCTGACCCTTCAACAATTGGGTGGGTTAGAATAAAAAAGAAAAGAAGGAATCAAAGAAGCAAAGATGAGGCAGATCTTACCTCAAAAAGACTAGATAAAGAGGGCAGACTTCCTAAATGCTTTGAGAGATTTAGGAATGCTAAAAGTGGCTCACAAATATAATGAAAATGATAATCAACTGTACAAGTTGGAATGTCAAGGGGTTAGAATCCCCTAAGAGGAAATATGTGATTAGAAGACTGGTGAATCTAATTCAAAACAAAGATGTGGTTTTCTTGCAAGAGGTAAAGTCTATCAATTTCACCTTAGAAACTAACCTTAGATTCATTTGGAAAGACGCTACCCAATTCCATACTAAACATGATAAAGGAAGAGGGAGAGTTGTCATTTTAGTGGAAAACAAATGGACATCATTTGTTATTGATCATGGAATCTCTCCCTGCAACAGGGTTGTTTGGATTGTCATTCAAAAAGACAATAAGAAATTTGGAATGTGCTCAATCTATGCTCCTAATGATCATTGGGAAAGAATTGAATTGTGGAAATGGATATATGGACTTCCAAACAACCCTTGGATTCTAGGGGGTGACTTTAACATGATAGAAAATAGGGAGGATAAAACTGGAGGATGCAAAATGGAGTGGAAAGGAAATGAAAAATATTTTTGGTATAAAATGAAAAACAAGCTCAACATTTTTGATCCTCCTGAAGGATATAGGAAAGAAAACAAGCATATTTGGTTCACATGGTGTAACTACCAAAAAGGAGGAAAAAGGATTTATGGCAGATTAGATAGATTTTATGCTAATAAAGATTTTTTTAGCTTTGACCAAATCGATGATGGCTATAGAGTGAAGGTTACCCCTTGTTCATTATCTGAGCATCATCCAATCTTCTCTAAACTTCAAATAGCCAAGGATAGAAATCAGAACAATGGAAAGCACAATAAATTCATCCTAAACACCAATCTGCTAAAAGATGAGGATTGTATGATGCAATCATTACCCTCAAAGAAATCAATAGATGGATGCTAAAAGATAACATTGTCATTGAGAGATGGAATATTAACGTTAAAAGCTCAACAACTGTATTTCAAACTATTGGAAAAAAAGAGCCTTAGACAATAGGAAGATAGAGAATGGCCTTCAGGAAGATTTGTGTAAACTAGAAAAATATCTTCAAAATGACCCCAAGAACTTAGGTCTAAACGAGGAGCTAATCTCAGTAAAAAACAATTTGAGAAATCTAAAAACTAGAAAAATACAAGGATTAAGGGTAAGGGCCAAATTGAATTGGCTTAACAATGGAGATAAGGGCACCAAATTTTTCTTTAGGTATATCAAAGATAAAACTACCAGAGAACAAGTAGAACACATTTGGGATGAGGACAAACTCTTAAGTGACCAAGAAGGAATAAAAAAGCTATTTCATAGATTTTATAAGAATATTTTCTCATCTGAGGGGAATAGTCTCCAAAGTCATAATGTGAGAAGCATATGCAAGAAATTAATTCCCAAGATCATAGATGACAACACACAAGCCTTGAATAAGAAAATTTCAAAAGAAGAAATTCTAAATGCCATTCAAAAACTAAATAATGATAAGACCCCTAGAGTTGATGGACTTCCAATTGAGTTCTATAAACAAAAACAGCGACTGGATTGGAGAAGACCTGTTGCAAGTCTATTCTGAAGCCATAGACAAAGGATACCTAGGATGTAACTATCATGTCCCCAAATTTAGAACACCCTGAAATACAAATAAGTGAAAATGGGTAATAAAATACATAATAAAATTATAAAAGAAAATATTATCGTTTTAATATTTTTATAATTAAATTATCATGAGATAATATTGTAAATATAAATATTGACAATACACAATAAAATCAATTTATATTAATACTATCATAATTATATAATAATTATCAAAGGTAATATTGTAATTATAATTATTATATTATAAATATTAACAATTTAAATGATAATAAAATAAATATTAAAGATACAAGAATATAAAACAAAATTATAATTAATATTATAATTATAATTATTATATACAATATTATAAATATAAATATTGACAAAATTAAATAATAAAATGAAACAATAAAATCTATTTATAAAATAAGGAGCATATGATATATATATAAAAACACAAAATAACAATTATCAAATATAAAATAATAACAATTACAATCATGTCCATTATATTGGATAAGCAAGGCACATGATATTTTAACTCAAACTATATTATCGTCAGGTATAATTCCAAAGGAAAGCTCAAAGAAGGCATATCCCTTCAAAGGATATGAATAGTGAGAGAAGACGTGTTCTTTACAAAATCAGAGGTATAAGAGGTCCAATGTAATCAAGAGGAGGGGGGAAAATTAGGAGAGAACCTCTGAAAGTCTCTCGATGTCATACATAAATCCCTACTACCTGAGATTAAAGTAATAACACTTGAAAGGGAGAGAAAGAGAGGATAGGCGTCAGGTTGAAAGGAATAATCAAGTGCAAGTTGCCGTCATTACCTGGAACTAAATCAACTTCCACATTTTCGCCAGCATTGAGTACCTTAGATAACAGATTACATAAGTTGGAAGTATCGATCAGAAAAGATAAAAGAGATGTTCTAGCCTCTAGGGAATAATAGAAGAATAGTGGCCTTCAGGAAGACACGACGGGTGGGACAATATTCTATCCGCCACTCTCAATACCAAATCGGCTAAACATTCCAAGAGGAAAGCACAAACAATCATCAGAGAATGAGGTGACCCTAAGCGGTGAACAACATTAGGCAACTCTCAAGTAATTGGTAAGGAGAAGAATATAAGAGTATATTCAAAGCAAGTAATCACAAGCTATTAAATAATGCATTTTGGGTCTTTCATTCATAACCGTGATTACAAGGAGGTAATAGCACTAGCACAAAGATTGCAAGCAATCTGAAGGAGGCATACATTCACCTTTTGGAATCATCACTATTGTGGCAGCGCGGTGTTTCTAGATCCAGCGAATTACAGAGATTGAGACTTATAAACATTTCCAATATGGGAGGGAATGAGTTGGGAAGGCTGCTAACCAGAATCCCCGGTCGAGATTATCCTAAGGGCAACACTCTAAAGTTAAAGAATTAAATCAAGTATTTGCCCGAATTGAATATTCCCACATTACAAGTTTTTAGGAGTCATACGTGGCCATTATAGACGACAAGTTCTAAACGTCATTCATAACTATCTATGGTGAAGTTAGATCTCTTCATCAATATGGATCATTGGCATTTAGCATCAATCGGGCAGTGATCTATGAATACAGGAAATGGATATTATTGGTTACCTTTTACTATCAATCTGCATTCTTAAATCAACTTACCACTTTAAATTCATCTTAAGAGAATTAGAAAATAAGTGATACCTGTTGAATATTAATCAGAATCACCTATAAGAATCTTAGTAATTTGCAACCAGAAACAATCAAATTGGACCAAAGCCTGAGATTTATCTGGTTTGAAGCTTCATAAGGGATGAGTCTGAAATATTCCGAGCCAAATTTTTTCGTTTTTTCAAATACAATTTACAAACCAAACGCACCCGTTAAGGTTAGATCTAAACCCAAACGATGTTGAAGCAACTCTAACCAGAATGTACACCACGATCCCGATGTGGGCAAGGTGTGAGCATTGGTCAGAGGATCTGAAAGCAGAAACAGAACTGGAAGGAACTCTAACCAAGAATGGCGCTGATGATGGCGAGCATATGGTCAGAGGATCTTCTACGCTACAAGTACTGAAAGAAAACTCAACACCAAGTATGTGCTACTCAATCCAGTATGGAATCGAGGCGACCATATGGCGGAGTGCTAAGAATTACAATGCTTTGAAAGGAAATAAGCTAGAATGCTGAAAGTAACTTGAAACCCAGAATGTGCTTTCTAACCCGGAGTGGGAAAGTAGCTACCATAGGGCGGAGGTAAAGGAAATACAATTGCAATTACTGAATGTAGAGTTGAGCATTACAAATCATGATAAGCAAGAACAACAACTGTTGTCAGTACTACTACCAGCTTACAATATGAAAGATAAAACCTTGCTATCAATGTGAATCACGAGATAAATAATTACAACAATATATATGGAGTTTCCTTCACTGAATGATAAAGCTTAGATCAAAAACTCAATGATTAGAGCCAACCTGACAATCTGATTTGTGACAGTCTTGTTTTCCACGTGCACGAACAGCAGCCCTGTAACTCACAAAACCACTCACAACTTGCTCCAAACTCACACAAATTTCATGAAACGAATTGCAATATGAACCCAATAAGATGGCGCCCAAGATTAGCACATAAAACTGAATCCAAATGCCGATATTAATTATTGGCACAAATCCCAAGGAATGCAAATGGTACGGCCCAGCAAGAGGGGCGATTTGCATTTAAAATTCCAAAACACCACAAAAAATTCTACAAACAGGAGGAAAGGGTCACCCCTTACAGACAGAGAGAAAAGCTAATACCCAGAAGAATCTTTTTGGTATTTTTTGACTTATGAATAAAAAGGACAATCTGCTGTACTACAAATGCAATTTCCAGAATTTCTCTAACATGCATAAATCAGATTTACAAACCCTCACAAGACTAAAATGCAGAAAACTCACAATGAAACATTCAATCTATCACTATCTCACCACTAGTCGCTATCTTTCAAGCGAGAAGCAATGCCTAGCTAGGAGGCTTACATTCCTCGAAGCAATCCCAGAGCCAAACCGGCAGCATAACATTCCTGTAGACGAAAGATCATGAAATGAGGACCAAAGGCTTCCTTTTATAATTTCTTGTTGACCTTCTCGAAACCCTAACCTTCCTTTTGAGTCAAACCCTAATCCACCAATGGATGGCGTCCCTTTCTTCAAAGCTTCAACTTCGACTTTTTAATTAAATCCATCACTTAAATAAAGGCGTCCAATCTTAAGGCTTTAATTTTCAACCTTAATAAATATAAAATTAACTCAATGATGGCGCCACCCTTAAAGACCACTTTTCAAAACATCATTAAGTTAAGAGACTAGGCCAAGGGATAATTTAACATTAAAATATAATGTTATTTAAGTGAAATGAACTTATCTCTCTGAAACTGCATCCCGAGGCCAGAAACTGAATAAACCAATTGAGTCAACTAAAGAGGAAAGTCAACTGTGCCGAGACCAAAAGGACCACTGTCAGAAATAGAATTTACTAAAAATAGTAAATTGCAGAAAGTGCTCAGAATGCCAAGAGAAACATATCACTACGAAGCCCACGGAAAACCCAGAAGGAAACCGCAGTTCAAACACCAATTCACGAGCAAACGCAACCTCCACACAAGAAACCCTAATCAAACCGTCCGATTAGCCTACGGGTCTCCAGAATAGGCCAACGATCATCTGAAAAGATCATGCTTGAGAAGGGGACATTACAGAGTCACAGCCCTAACTACATTGAGCTTGAGATTCTAGGCAAGAATTAAGGCTATCCCAAAAAGGGGACATTACAGTAACATCAATAAAGGAATTATCAAGCTACTCCCTAAAGATGGGGCAAGACACTAATTAAAAACTAGAGACCTATTACCTTTCTTAATGTCTCATACAAAATTCTGGCAAAAATTTTGGCCCTTAGATTAGTGGATATCCTCTCCAAATTTATTAGCCCTACACAAACAAGATTCACTAAGGGTAGATACATTTTGGAGAATCTTATTTCTAGTTGGGAAGCAATGGAATGGGCTTTATAAAACCTCCAATCGAAACACTGGCATTCTTCTATTAGACTTTGAAAAGGCCTATGACAGGGTGGAGTGGTCCTTCCTAATGATGTCACTTGAAGCATTTGGTTTTCCAAGTAGATTTTTCCAAATGGTGAGGACTCTATTGTTGTTGCCCAAGTTAATTTTAATGGATCGTTGTCTGATCAATTCCTCCTGCAAAGATCAATTAGGAAAGGTTGCCCTCCTGCCCCTTCCCTATTTGTGATAGCATCTAATGCTATCTTTTACCTTCTAAGGAATACTAATTTGTCAGCTAAAGTAAAAGGTCTATCTCTCCCTAATGTAGATGACCTCTTAAACATCCAATTGTTGATGACACGGAAATTTTTGTTAACCTTTAAGGAAGAAATGTGGACTGCCTTATGCATAAACTCAATTTGTTTTGTGAAGCTTCTAGAGCTAAAATTTCTAAGGCAAAATCTATAATGCTTAGTTGGGACAAATCCCCCCCTAACTAGTTCAATAAATTTGAGTTTCAATGGGGAGGACCTAACAAACAAGTTAGGCACCTTGGCATTCCATTTGTTGTTAATCCCTGCCTGAAGGACATGTGGAACTGGACTACAGAGCAAAATAGAAAAAAACTCTGTCAATGGAACAAGTAATATCTATCCTTAGCAGGCAGGTTTCAAGTGTGTCAAAAAATTCTATCCTCCTACAGCCTGTATTATTCCTCAGTCTAGTTATTTAGTAGCTACCACATAAATGAAATTCAAAAAAAGATCAGACAATTCCTATGGTCAGACGGGAGAGATGATAAGAAAAAACATGGTGTTAAATGACATTCTAATCAGAAGTTCCAGAAAAAGAAAGAAGTTGGAAACAAATACCTATAAATGACATTCTGTTTGGCAAGTTCTTAGTAACTTCTACAGGATCCAATGTTTTGAAGAGTATATGGAAGGCTTGGGAGGTAATTAGAAATCATTTTAAAAATACTGAATTCATAAATCAGAGCAAGGGGACTTTGAGCCCTGATAGGTCAATCTGGTGGAACCTTGAGAAAAAAAAAAAAACCCCTTGCCTTACTACAAGGTCGCTCAACCAAAGCATGACATTTAAAAGGTATCAAGTGCTTTAATGACATATTGTGTAATAACCAGCTAAAGTATTGGAATGAATGGAGTGTTGAATTTAATTTACCTCCATCTCATTGGAGGAATTACTCTATTCCTAGGGAAGCTTGCAGGATCATTCATTTAAAATTTTCCTGTCTGCAAAATAGATGACAAGGTGCTTCTCGATAATCTCACTTGAGCTGAAGGCTCTAAGATTCTAAAATTAAACCCAAAAATAATTTATAAGGCATTATTTTACTCTCAGGACCTCCACAAACACCTAAACAGATCTTGGAACCTTGAACTACTTGGGGCACAATGGTCAAAAAATTTCAAAATCCTGCAGTCTAATAGCTTAGAACCAAAGATCACTTGCTTCAAATGGTTATTCTTGTTAAAGAAACTTCCCCTCACTCTATCTTCTTCCTTACAGAATATTTGTTCAGTCTGTAAACAGCCTGAGAATATCAGGCATATCTTCTTTGATTGTTTATAAGTGGTTGGAAATTTTATTTGGTTCTGTAGAAGGATTAAGTCATTCTTATAATCTGTTTTGGCTTATTTTATCATCTAATATTTTATGGGCAATTTGGAAGGCTAGAAATGAGGATATTTTCAAGGGTACAAGGAGAGTACTTACTGAGTCTTTGAGAAGACTCATGTGTTATAATACTTCTGTGCAGGTGACAAGCACAATGGAGATTTCAAAAGACAAGTTTTTGAAGCTGCTAAAGGAAGGAACGGTGAATACCAATAAGGCAGAGGTTAAATATAGAAGACAGTGGCCCTTCAATGAAGCAGACAATATTCTGTATATGGAAAGCTACTTAGAATTTTCAAAAAAGTATAACAAGAAATACACAGCTGAGATTGGACAAATATGGAATGAAAATGAATTGTATGGTGAAAGCAGGAACCTATGAACAGCAGTGGACAGAATATTCACTTTTTTGTAATCTTTATCTGTCATATTTTGAAACTGTTTCTAAGAATAACTCTATTATGTTTATAGACCATTCCATAGGACAGCATATTATCTAGCTGTATGCATGGAAAAAGTCAATTAATATGAGGCAAAAGGTACTGATCTATATTCAGACCAGGTTGATAAGACCCTGTGTGGTCTGCTAACAATCAGACCTGGTTCTGCTGATGATTATTTTGTAATTTTCTGTACACGGTCATTAATACAAAAAAAATGAAAATAATTAATGAGAACAACCATGGTGACTAATTCATTTAAATAAAAATCAAATGAAGAGCTTACTAGAGGAAAAGTACATGATATTAAATATAAATGGTCTAGAAAGAAAAAAGACCAAAAAATTGATACCCGGTGACTGAAATTTTCCAAAAGTACCACTATGGTAGAACTAAGTGACTATGGCTTGTAGTTAAATGCTATCTATTCTAATATTATCAATGACTACAAATTTGCCAAAAGTTATAAACTAAAACCTGTTCACTTTCAGCAAGATAATGTGCAAAGTCTTCTGCAATCTCTCCAGAATATATTGGAATCGATCCTCTAAAGTATACAGCATCAAAATATTTGTCAGCATGCATTAATAGATTTAAGGAGACATTAACACATCACTTATAATGCAAGAAAATACAATCCAGTATTCACCCAGTCTATCCAATTCAAAATTTATAAAGACTATAGTAAATACTACTATTATCCCAAATTATCATAAAAAAAAATTGAAAGAGGACAAAGATAATATTAGCTAACATTATTTGCTCATTGCTTGTATAAAAGAACTCATCCTACGTGTATGGTTGTGGCCATTTTGAATGACTGCATACAACACTCATCAAACCAGATCCAACAGCTGCTCCAACATTAATCTGCCATTCAATGTGAAAGGAAAATATCAATTTAGGTTGTTTAATTCCTAATCATCATGAAATTAAAGTAAACCAAGGATCTCACAATCAATTATCCTATCAGCATATACTATGTGCTACCAACAATTTTGCATTTGGCAGATAGTAACTCCTGACACATACTGAAATATGGTTACTCTTCTATTAATCATGTTTCATTCCCATATACATTTGAATTTATATATCAGAGGGAAACATGGATGAGAAATATTAAAGCTAGAATTGGCAACCTATCCTGCATAAGAGGGTAGAAATTAAAGCATCCCCCAAAATGAACATTTCCCCTACATTGAATCACATAAAAGGTAGAATGAAATTACAAAATTTAATTATCTTGGTTATTTTTCTCCATAAGAAATTAGTCATAAGAGCCATAGCCGCGGAAGGGCAATAATCTTATTTGATTTGGAGAAAAGTTGGGGAGTGTAAACTAGTTGCATCAAATAGCTAATGTGTAGATTGCTTCAGAACCTCGATGATGTTCAACACTAGTAAATCATTCAAATTCCAAGACGAACCATTTCCTTTTATTATCATCATTCTCCTAAACAGTCTCCTCTGTATCACTCATAGTTAAACTTCCTCATCCAACATAATTTGTTTGCTAATGATAAAATTTTCTTGTCAATTAGAAATTTAAAAATTTGGCAGATTTTTCATTTTTGAATTGAGGAGTTGACCACACAAGAATTATTAATTGAAAATGGTGTGATTAACAAACACATATAACTGAAAAAATAAAATATGAAAAATCATGTACGAGGATAAATTGTTCATCCATAAGTTTGCAAGTCCTAGGAAAGCTATGTTACCTTCTCTTCCAAATGGAAAAGCCTTAATTCCTTCAGTGATGGAAAATAATAAGTTCAGCAAGAAAGATTCCGCTACCTTACTCACTTCAAGAATAAAAAAAAAAATCCTCAAGTTGTAGTTTCTACAAAATACACTTCCATGTAAAAGGTGAATAGTGTAGTGGCACATTTGGTGGTGCATACTTTATATTAATATTGTATTCGGCACTGAAAAGAAAAAATTCCTTTAGGAGAATTATGCTTCTTTCCTTACATGATGGACAAGGATAAATTTCTAAAGAAGGATTCCAATAGCTTGTAAATTCCCTATCAAAATATTTCAACAAACTTACAAATTTTCTGATTTCCTTCTCTCAGACAATTTGTCAAATAGTTGGCAAAACATTGAACCAATCAATATTTCTGAATTTAGTGCTTAGGAACTGCTGCAACTATCTTTCATTATCATGGGCATATTCACAAACATTTGCAAGCATTGAACATTTCATGGACAATTTAAAAACTAGTTATCATGTATCAACCTTTCATTGACAATTCCACAAACAATTCACCAACACAACCCCTGGTAGTATTTAATGTCAAGATACAATAGTGGCAGCAACTGATATGTTACACATTAAAAGACCATGCAATAGATGGTTAATAATGCTGTACCCCAAATTAAAATTTTTGCTACACTTAGGCATTTTGAAGAAATGGTCAAAAGTCTTGTTAAAAACTGTCAAAAAGTCGGAAAATGAAAAGTCAAAATTTTCAAAATTTGAGGATTTGGGTCTGCTTAGAGTGACCTTGTACAAAACCCAGATCTCAATTTTTTGGCCCTAAATTTTAGGAAATTTTCTAAAAATAGAAAGTTTCTAGAAATAGACTTTTTTAGGGTTTTTTAGCGTTTTTTTGGGTTTCTTCTCAAATGGACACTAGCAAAATTTTCTAAAAATAGAATGTCTGACTCCAAGGGTTCAAACTAATTTTGATTGGCTTAAAATACTTTCTCATTAGGCTGGTCTGGTCAGAATCGTCAAAAGATCAATTTTGCCCTGGTGGGTCTATTCTGCTTTTTCAAAAGCTAAAATCAGGAGCTCCAAGGTCATCGATGGAGCTTGCTCAACTGCTAGGTGTCAAATTCAAGGATCAAGAAACGGCAAAAGATGCTTGACGGACGAAGAATGAAGGAAGGAGGTTGAAGAATCTTGAAAATGGTAAAAATTTGGCTAAGTCTGGATATACTAGGCGCCCCTGCCTAGTCAAGGCACCTAATCAGTCATGCCTTAGTATATTTTTCAACCCCGGCCATCGAGACACGGAACGATGAGTGAGAACGAAGGAGAAAGTTGAAAATTGAAATAAAAACTAACACTGTTGAGTAAAGGCGCCCCTGCTAGCCAGGGGCACCCAATCTTTCAAGGTGCCAAATGATGGAGTTAGGGTTTGTGCCACCAAGATGTTTTGTTCAGAATCCTTCTGGCTCCGCAATGAATTTAGCACCAGGTCCATCGAATCAATCTATCAGCTGGAATTTCAAATCGAACTAAGGAGTTTCATCAAGGAGCAAACTAGAAATTATGGAAATTATCAAGAAAAAATCTATCTCTAGGATCGTTGGGCGCCCTAGCTAGACAGGGGCGCCTAGGGTTTTGGAGGGTCAGATTCAGATATTAGGGTTTGCAAACCTAATCATTGTCTTTGGAATTCTTCAAGCTATCCAATGGATATCCCAGCCAAATCATCGGATTAATCAGTTGTCGGCAAATTCAGATCAAACAGAGGACAGAGCTTGAAAGATCAAAGTTGAGAAAATGAAAAATGCCTAAAAAAGACTATCTAGTAAGGATGGGTGCCCCAGGTAGCCAGGGGTGCCCAAGCTTTTGGGCACTTAGAAGGTGAAATTAGGGTTTGAGACCTCCAACGAAATTTCTTCAAATTTGAACCAACTCTTCAATGAAGTCATCAGCAAGCTCATCAGATTTGTCAAGCACCAGATATGTCAGATTGAACAAAGGTGGAAACATGTGCAAAATGAGAAAAGTCAAAAGAAAGATGAAAATCTCAAAAAAAAATATACTCTGGAGGAGTTGGGCTTTCTAGCTAGCCAGGGGCGCCCAAGCTTTTGACCCCCTAAAACTGCTTTTCCAAGCAAATCACCTCTAGAAGATCTTTCACAGAATACTTCAAGCTATCCAACACACCTGACAGCCAATTCATCGGGCCATTCAAACTGTCAGGATTGAAAATTCATCTAAAGGACAGAAAGCAGTGTAAAATTGAAGAATATCAAAAAATGGCTCTCTGGTGAACATGTGCGCCCTAGATAGCCAGGGGCACCTGTTGACGGGTGTTTTATGACCACACCAACACAGAATAAAGTTTCCAACAGTCACTCTACCCTCTCTTGATCAAAATCTCTTGCATGCTAAGATTGCAAAAGATCATGCATTCAACTCCAAGGTTCCTTTTATGCTGTTATCACAGAATCTAGCAACGCTCATTCCACGAATAACCCCCCTACGAAACTTGTCTGTTTCCTAGGTTCATGAAGTTCAAGCACGCAAAATGAGGTGATTTTCAATCGACCTCGAAGTGCGTTCCAAAGCTTCAAACAGTCAGTTTGAGCATCCCCCTACGTTCGCCTCGCGAAGACCTTCGAAACGAGTACCTTCACGAGCTCTCACTGTTGATACTTAGTAAAATTGTGAAAAGTGCAGTTGTCTGAAAAAACAGCGCTCTACTTCTTTTTGGAAAATTGACTAAGTGTTAAAAGTGCAAGGGCGCCAAAAATCAGCGCCCCTGCACTTAAGTGATTTTTGTTTTGGTGTAATGGCGCTAATTTTTAGCGCCCTTGCACTTTTCTTCCAGACTTAGCCAATTTTTGACTATGGCATTATTTTTAGCACCTTTGCACTTTTTCCAGACTTAAGTCATTTTTTTTGCAATGGTGCTGAATTTTAGCACCTTTGCACTTTTCCCAGACTAAGTCATTTTTTGTGCAATGGTGCTGAATTTTAGCACCTTTGCACTTTTCTTCCAAACTTGGCCAATTTTTTACTATGGCATTATTTTTAGCACTTTTGCACTTTTTCCAGACTTAGTCATTTTTTGTGCAATGGTCTTGAATTTTAGCACCTTTACACTTTTGGCAATTTTTAACTTAGTCTCTTCAAACTTGCTCTATTTCCATTTCGGACCCCATTTCTTCGCTCCTGCACCGTTTTCCGTGCCTAGTTGCTCGTTTCATGCTTGCTCAAGATCGTTTCTCGCTTCACACTTCCCAATGCTACTTTTTCTGCTAACGCCTATTGATTCACCATCTTTGCAGTTTCTCTCCAGATTTCATCAAGTGATCCTAAAGGTGACATCTTCTGATCCAGTGAACTATCCCAGATCTACAAAGAAGCCGTTATGCAACAAGTTGACGATGACAGTTTTTCCCAAAGCTTCAATACATATCATTTGCGATATACGACTGACATTTGATAATCTCAAGACACATCTTCGCGGGTGCAAGAGAATCCATTCATTTGCCAGAAGGTCGATCACAATAGCTCACACCCTTGTAGATTACACAGTCGGCCCAAATGATGTGTTCATACAAGAGACCAAGAATAAGTACGAAGACTCCTCACCCAAAGCAAGGAACCATGAAGATTCTTGATCTCTGTTGTCCCAGATTTTTGACTTGTTAAAAATCAAGACAACTAATCAAAATTTTGATAAAATTTGAAGGTTTTCTCTTCTAGGGCACGCATTTCGAGGTGAAAAGATCAGCAAATCTCAATTTTAAGTCTATAGTCCTCTGGGTTACCACTTTTTACGCATTCTTCTCCGTTTTTGTTAAATTCTGAGTCTTTTTCAGTGTGTTTTTGGTCAAATTCGGGTTTTTGTAACCTCACTGCAAGTAGGAAAATTTTGGCTTAAGAGCAAATTGCTAAAACTTGAAAAAGTTCCGAAATTGCTTTACTTGTCTAAAAGTCCGATTTTGACCAAGTTTTCCAAAATGCTCATTTTATTTTTTTTGACTAAAATAAAATTGTTAAGTGGGCCAAAAGGCCTGATTTTCACTTAATTGCATTTGCAATGTAGTGATAAAAACCCGATTTTAGTCATTTTACTTGTTAAGTCTTTCAAAAGCCCCGATTTTCTTTTAAAATAACTTGCAGTTACATGTAAAAAAGCTCGAACTCACTTGTAAAGTGATTGAAAAAGTCCGAATCTTTTTAAAAAATACTTGCAATGTCATTTTGAAAACCCGTTTTTGCAAGAGAGGATTTGCGTCGGTATCAAAAAAGCCCGATTTCATTTTTCAATGTCATTTTAACTTGCACAGAACTCCAGAAAGTTCGATGCCATTCCCGCGCCTAGGGTTTTCTTCCAACGTTTTTTGTAAATGTCTTGTTTAAAAACGCGTTTCTTTCTTCTTTTTCTTTGCATTTTATTTGTCATTGCTTTCATTTTGAAGAATGTATTGAATTATTTCGCGTTTTTCTTCAACGTTTTCATACATTTTTCTGTTATACAATAAACGCCTATGCTAAAAACGTTTTTACAAGAATGCGTTTTGTTTTTATTCCTTCTACATCTGTGTAAAACGCGTTTTCTTCTCTTATTTTTGACGTCTCTTTCTCTTTATTCGATCTTGATTCACCTTTCTTTCATGTGCTCTTCATTCCTCACGTTTCTTTTTCCTTTTAAGTAAAAACACGTTTTTCTCTTTAGAAAACGTTTTTCTTAGCACTCTCCATTTGCTCTTCACATCATTCCATGCCTCATACACATAATGCATTTTTCATCATGCCATTCTCCCAGCAAGGATGTTTCTGCTTTCATCCACCAATCAGCTTTTGCCGTTTTCACATTCATCCTACGCCAAATCCTCCTTTTGTCATTTTTTGCAAATTTCACTATGGCTCATATTTCGGGTTTTTGGTACAAAATGTGCAAGTCGGGGTTTGTAGCCAGAATTGCAATTATAAAAATTGCAAAAAAAATAAAAATTGTTAAATGCCCCAGAAATTCCGACTGCCTTTTGTAAAATTGCTGAAGTCATTGAAAAACCCGAAATACTTAAAAAAAAAGGCTCAAAAGTTGAACTCTTTCAGACATGACTCCAAGTCCAAGCTAAAAATCTTTCTGTCTTGCTGGTTCAAGAAGACAAAGCGTTGCTTTTGGTTGTAATCACTCCATCAAGACCTGAATTCGTCTTCACCGTTCATTCTCCACCATTTTTCATTAGCCTTGCAGATTACTGTTCGATGACGGAGGAACCTTCTCTAACAAACAAAAAGATGAAGTACAGCAAGATATTCTTTCAAACTTTGAGAAAATCCCTTGCACAGTGTTAAGTTATGAAAGAAAATTGTTTGCAACCGATGATGTTGTTTCTCAGATTACTGCAAATCTTCACCAAGAGTTCGATTCAGATCGGTTCTTCATAGATTCAATCCACAAATTCGTCAATCATCCAACAATCTTTGATAAGATGCAAGCTGCTTTCGAAGAACACAGAGAGGTCACAGTCGGAGATCATGATGTTATCATTAAGACCGTGGCTGTTGCTAAAAATACACTTGGTTCTGATCCTAATGAATTGCAAGAAATCATCAACAAGTTCTTATCTTTCAGAGCTAGGAACGAGACAAGTTAAGATATTAGGTTGTTTTATGTATTTTCACTTTCGACAAATTACATGTGAAAGCAAAAAATTGTAATTGCAAGTGTTTCTTTCACTTGCATTTTTGTAAAATGTAATTACATGTAATCAAATTACAATAAGATTGTAATTTTGAATAAGTCAATTGCAATTAGTTATCGGTTGAGAGATTTTCTCAAGTTTGTTGAGATCCTCCCACCTTTTTCTCCAGACCTCTCTCCTATAAATACTTGAGGGGGTCTATTGTAATAGGGTATCTTTTGGCAATGCAACAAAATTCTGCCAATTTGTGTATGCATTCTAAGACTTTGAGTTTAGATGTAAATCAAATTGCAATCAATAAAGAAAACAAATTGCTTCCAAACTTTGTGTTGGTACAGATTGTGATGTGACGACATTATTTGGAATTGATTGTGAGTTTTGTGGTGTTATACAAGAGGGATTCAAGCTCAATTCTGCAGACTTTGAGCTGCTTATTGCGTTTGGAGTTTTAGATTGGTTTTCAGATTTGATACTGCAAACTTTGAGTTGTTTGTCACGTTTGAAGCTATTATAGAACGCTCAAACAAAGGGGGTAATTTGCAAACTTTGTGTTGCTTTTATTTTCTATTTTGAGCTGCTACATACTGTACTTGGTTACCAGAAAATCATCTAAAAAGGTTGATAGGAGAGTAAATTGTCAAAGACTTTGTGCTTTCAATTTGTTTTCCCGTCCCGGAGGAGCAACGGAGGACTTTGTGCCTTTATGGAAACTTTGCTTCTTTATTTGTTTACTTCATAAATCATTTATATTTTCAGCTGTGATTATTTTCTGAAATAAGAGAAAAGAATAAGTGTCTTTTCTGGAAAAAGAGAAAAAGACAGAGTTTCACCCAGATTTAGAATAGATTTATAGTTAGAGTGTATTTCTGAATTGTTAAAATAGACAAAAAAGGGGGAGCCTTCCCTTAAATAGGAGAGTTTATCTCACACACTGTGGTTGAAACCATAATTTTGTAAGCTTTCACAGGTATACAAAATTTTCAACCAACAATCTCCAATGTTGAACATTTTGATGCTTCCCTTTATGCATCTTGTAAATAGTTTTTGACATCTTAAATGTCATTTTGCAAAATGTAATTACACTAATATCCGAGATGTAGTTTCATGAAAACAAATTACATTTTGACTTTAGTCAAAGTTAGGTGAGATTTTCCTAAATTAGCTCACCTAACTTTCCTAGATTTACTCTTCCCTCTCTTTTATAAATAGGAGGGATTTCTATTGTAAGAGGGGCCTTTAGTTTTTGCAACGAAGTGCTGCTCAATTTGCAACAAATTGTGAAACTTTGTGTTCATGTTTTGTGAATCTAAATTTGATCAATAAAGGAAGAAATTGCATACCAGACTTTGCGTTGGATCGATTGTCTCTTGAATTTCATTGAGATTGGTGGTGATTAGTTTATGAAATCTGAAGCACTTCAAGTGATTCTTGTGGACTTTGTGTCACACTTCTAACTTGAATTTGTGTTTATGTTTTAATGTTTTGGTTGAAAGATCTACAAGACTTTGAACTTGTAATCTCTCATGTTGTTCGAATGAATTGCTGCATCTAAGAAGACTTTGTGCTTATAATGCGACAAACTATATTGTTCTCACAGATCTGCAGTTGAAAAGACTATGAAACGACTTTGCGCCTTCGTGAGCCTTGTTTCCATTTTTCTTTTGTTATAATCTTATCTAATACTCTAAGTTGTGCTTTGCCAAGATAGGGAATTAGTTGTACTGTTTTTGGTATGTTTCTAGTACTTTGAATTAAGAACGTTTTCAGTTGTGAATCATTATACACATCTTCTCTAAAAAAAGAGAGAATGATGAATGCGACATGCACCCCTCACTTCGTAAATACTATAAATATTTTGTAAATACTCTAGCTGGTTTCTAATTGTAAGAAGGGCACCTCCCCTTGTTGAGAGGAGAGATTGAATCTCACATAGCTGTGGTTGAAGTCCTAGTTGTGTAATTTATTGAAAAAGTTGATTACATAATTTTCACCCAACATATGCAGTGGATGCTGTTGTCCCTAATTTTTGACTTGCTAAAAATTGGGATAACCTATTAAAATTTTGATAAAATTTGAATTTTTTCTCTTCTAAGGCGCGTTTTACGAGGTGCAAAGGTTAGAAAAATTCAATTTTAGGTCTATAGTCCTTTGGATTAGCACTTTTCACTCACCCTCGTCCGTTTTCATGAAATTCTGAGTCATTTTTAGTGTGTTTTTGGTCAATTTCGGGTTTTTGGAGCATCACTGCAAGTAGGGGTTTTGGTTCCATATTACAAGTTGATAGGAACTTTTTGTTTTTGTTCATTTTACAAGTTACTTTTTAAAAAGTTACTTGCAATGACTTGAAAAAGTTCCGATTTCACTTAAAGTCACTTGCAATGACTTGAAAAAGTTCTGATTTGACTTAAAGTCACTTGCAATCACTCCAAAAAAGTCCGATTTCTTTTATTTTCACTTGCAATGACTTAAAAAAGTTCCGATTTCATGAAAATTAACTTGTAAAGTGCCTTGAAAGCCCGATTTGAGTTAAAGTAACTTGCAATGACTTGAAAAAGTTCCGATTTCACTTAAATCACTTGCAAAGTCTATCTAAAAACCCGATTTGCAAGTAAAGGGCATTTTTAAAGTTATTTTTCACTTGCAATGAGCATCAAAAAACCCGAAATGAGTTTTGCAAGTGTATTTGTGAATTTTGTAGCTTGCTCTTGCTCATATGCACCCCGATTGGAGAGATTTTTGGCATGAAGAACACTTGGCAAGGTCTGCAACTATATTAAATCCCCCATTTTTGCTCTACCATTGCCACGTTTTTGCAGATTTGAGTTTGCTCAAGGCGCCTAGGGTTTATTTATTTATTTATTTTTCTTTATTTTGGCTTGTAAACTCTTGTTGCAGGTATGTTCTTTGTTTCTTTTTATTTTTCTGTTTTTGTTGCTTTAAATCTTTTGTTCTTGGGTTGCCTTTCTATGGAGATTGAGATTGCATATTATATAAAACGTGTATGGCTGAAAACGCGTTTTTCCACTTCATACGCCCTTCATTCATTTCTCTTTCATACGCCATCATTATTCATTCGCCCTTCATTCATAAAAACGTTTTTCTCTCTCTTTCATTCGCCTTCCCATTCGCTTTTCATTCATTTTCCTTCATTTCATATTCATTTGCCATTACCATTTTTCTTCATCATCATTATCATTTTCTGCAAAAATGATGCCCTTGGTTGAAAATCGGGTTTTCATAATCTGATTACAAGTAGGAGATTTTGACTAAGGTTACAAGTTAAAATGAAAACTTGCAATGACCTCTCATTTTTCCTACCTTGCACTTTTTAAACTTGCAATGGTTTCCTAAAATCCCGAAATACACTATTTACTTGCTGTCATCCTTCCAAAACCCGAAATTCACTTGTGAGCCCATTTTTGCATCAATTTATCCCTTCCCTTGTCAGTCTTGTTTGCACACATGATCTATCAAACCAACAAATCAAGGCATGGGCATTGTTTTATAACAATTTCATCTTGAGTAAGGTGTTATGGGTTCTTCATCAGTGAACAAAAGAAGAAGAGATACAACAGTAATTCATGGAGCAGCCCGAAGGTCAATAATCCTCATGAAGCCATCTAGGGACAAAGTAAATCAAACATGGAAAAAGAACGCAACGAAGAGAAGAACTTCCTTCCTAAAGAAATGGTACTGCTCCAAGCCTGTGATAAGGTTGAAGTTCGCCAAGGACACAAAGATCATTAAGAATGCAAATTCCCGTCCCAAGTTCGAGATGTCTTCACCAATCCTGAATACTTCAAGTTCTAAAATCCTGAAGCAGCATGAAGATCATCGCAGATGAAGGATGATGTAGTTAGAGTCATGTCTTGGACACTTAGAATAATTTCAATTATGCATTTGTAATTTTGTTTTGACAAATTACATGTAAAGTTAGAAATTGTAATGGCAAGTGGCCATGCTACTCGCATTATTGAAGATTGTAATTACATGTAATCAAATTACAAGTCAAGATAAATTAGGACTTGTAATTTGGAATAAGTCAATTGCAAGTAGTTGGTGGTTGAGAGAATTTCTCAAGTTAGTTGGGATCCTCCCACCTTTTTCTCATGACCTCTCTCCTATAAATACTTGAGAGGGTCCTTTGTAAACATATCTTTTTGGCAAGCAAGAAAACTCTGCAGAATTTTGTACTCATAAAGACTTTGAGCTTTATAGTTATAAGTTTATCTTTTTTAAATAATATCAAAGAGTTACAGATTTCAGACTTTGTGTTCAAATCCTACTTTGCATCCATTGTGTTCTTTTGTCATTTTGGAGCATTACTTTGTGATTATTTGAAAATTGTGGAAGATTGCTAGAGAGAGCTTCAATTGAAATATTTTCAGACTTTGTGCTGCAAATGTTAAAGATTGAATTCATAATTTAAAAGTTAAGAAGAATTGCAAGTCTTTGTGCTCGTAACAATTCTCATTCATAGTAGTTAAATAGATACATCATATTTGCAGACTTTGTGCTATATTATGCTGTATATTATCATTATTATCTTACAAAAGGGTAGATAGGATTGCAATTTTCAAGACTTTGCGCTTGAGGTTGTTTTCCCGTCCCGAAGGAAGTGACGAAAGTCTTTGAGCTTTCAGGAAACTTCATTTCCTTTCTACTGATTTTATTACAAACTGCTGTAAGAGTTTTATTTAGAAGTTAATCCTGCTTTTTCTGTAAAGAGAAAAGAGTTTAGTCTTTCCTGAAACAAGAGGAGAGATTGTCGTTTCACCCATATTTGTTTTTAGTTATTTAGATAGGGGGAGCCTTCCCTTAAATAGGAGAGTTTAACTCACACACTGTGTTGAAATCACCATTTTGCCAAACCTCCTAAGTTTACAAAATATTCAACCAACAGATGCAAACTTAGTTAGCTTGATGTGATTTTTTGGTATTTCTAGGGGACTTACACAATTGTTCGCTCCAAGAGAAAGGGATTTTCAAGATTCGGAAGATTTGTCAATGAAGCTCGAGTTTCCTAAACTAACTGTTGATGTGTTTTTCGTGACCGCATCAACGCAGAATAAAGTTGCCAACGGCTTCCCTATTCTCTCTTGATCAAAGTATTCCGCATGCTAAGATTGCAAGAAAGTTCATGCGTTCAACTCCAAGGTTCCTTTAATGCGAATAGGCTCAGTTTGGCTCGATGTGATTTGCTGGTATTTCAAGGGGACTTACAGAATTGTTCGGCAGTGGAGAAAGGGATTCAAATGCTCGAAAGATTTATCTATGAAGTGCGGGTTTCCTATTCTAACCAGAAAGTACTGAATTGAAAAGGGTGTAGGGCCTAAGAAGTTTATGTTCTATTCTAAATGCAGGATATGTGGAGCTTCACTTCAATAGACTTCAACCGGATTTCACCTAGCCTCCGTCGGACAGCCTCAGCAAAATCGGTGCAATCTTCAAGGGAAATAGCAAAAGATGTTCAAATTATGACTTAACATGCATACACCATCACAACGACGCATATAAGCACATAAATCACAACTGAAGTTAAACTCAAGGTAATGTCCAGTTGACCACACAAGGCGAACTTATCATCAACAAGCCGCTAGTGGTATGGAATAAAGCGAAGCTATCTTAGTAAAACACCACACACCAAAGTAAGCTACTTGCATGAATTTAAGCTACTTGGATACGAAAGGAAGAAGAAACCTTGCTAGCATTTCATGACAAGACGAATTCCATCATCAATGAAAAGATCTATTATCATAAAATGTGTTACACAACAATTTCCTCAAAAGTTTTCAAAGGGAAAACTTTCTTTCTTCTCCAAACTACACTATCAATCTACTTCTAAGCTACTCTAAGTTGTCCCTCTACTCTAATTCTACCCTGATCCTCTCTACTGTCTACTTTCTAATGAATTACAAATGAGGGGGACTCCCCCTTTATATAGCTAGCCAAGTCCCAAAAGACGGCTAGGGTTACAATCAATAGAGTGGCCAGAATCGTGCCACCTCAGCCCTAAATAATATTGCCCTAAAACCGCCACAGAGGAGAGTGGGGTAATAAATGCGCCATAATGTCCACCATCATCCTTCTAGAAGATTCCATTTGTAGACGCGTTCACACTGTTCTCGATCTTCTTTCTTGGCGTTGTTCTTTGATTTCTTCCACTTGAGGGTTTTCATCTTCGTCACTTTGAGTTATACTAAGTCTCAACACTTAGCCATTTTCTTGCAAATTTTCCTCCTTCGAGATTGAAACTTGTAACTTTATCGTGCTTCCACTTCAAGTCATCGTGCTCTGGCCTCAACATTTCTCCTGCAAAACAAGCAAGGAGAGGGGTATTAGAATACTTCATGATATAAACTTAACTTACTTACCAAGTTTTGATCTCCAAGGATTTGTTGCCTCCACTAGCCAACTTCGTGTTCAAGTTCATGCCTTAGCCAATTTTCAATCCATCCTCTTCAAGGGCGTGTCATCTTCAACTGCATCTTCAAGAAATTCAATTCACCTGCTGGAGCTCTGATAACCTCGATTTTATTCATTTCTGGCTCAAGAAAACTATCTTCACGAAGGATTTAAGCAAATTCACCTAGGCAGTTTCTTTCAAATTCGTCGTCTGGAGGATTTTACCTTGAGAACACATTTTCTTCATTTTGCCTTAGAAAATTTTGAAATTTCCCTTAGGAAATTCATCAACCTGGTGCCCATTTAAAATCTTCATACCAGAATCCTCGACAAGCCGTGGAAGACCTTAAAATCCGTTCCTCATCGATAATCTTCGATACCCAGAAGAAAATTTTCTCCAGAACGCACCGAACCCATGGGTACCCAACGAACGGGTTCATTTAATTTCTCTGAATTTTGAACCTTAGGAGATTATTCTCCTGTGAAATTTAAATCCGTTCTTCGATCTTCTCTGAGAATTTTTCTCTGACTTGGAAAAAAATTTATCGACCCTGCGGAGCTAGCATCACTGACTTCATCCCTGGCAACTCTGCTCGTGCTTCAGGAAAATTCTACCACTTCTCCAGACTTAGGCATTTTTCTAAGGGAGAAAATATTTTGTGCCTTAGAAATTTTTGAAATCATCTCTTTGGAAAATTTTGCCGTAAAAAATTTGTTATCCAGCTCGATCCATTTTGCCTGTGAAAATATCAATTCCACTTAGAAAATTTTATTCATAGAGGTGCCTGGCACATTTTATTTTTCACTCACCATCTTGGATTTTATTTCACACTTGGAAAAAATATTCATTTGAAGTCCCAACGCCTTAGAGAAATATTTCATCACCTTTCTTTGTTTCACTTTGCCATCCTTGGCGCATAGCATGCTGAGAAAAGAAAACCACGCCTTAGCAATTTATTTCCACCCTTTTGCAATATTTTCTAACACCTATATCACTCATCACCCTCAACGCCTTTGAAAAATTCTCTAACACCTTGTAACTTTTAGGCGCCTAGCACACACATGAGGGAAAATCACGCCTTAGACACTTTCACCACCTCACACGCCCTTTAAAAAAAATCTCTAATACCTTGAGCGCCTAACACTTGAGGAGGGATAACCACGCCTTTGAAGTATTCACTCACTTTTTACTTCATTTACCACCTCCATTTACTTACCTTTTACCACATAAACTTGGGCGCATTTGGAGGGGTGAGGAGGATGGGCGCATTTTGCATACACTGAGGGATGAAACATTTTCCAACGCCCTTGGTATTTTGTCTTCACATGGCAGCTTTTGGGCGCATTTTGCCCATGTAGGAGGACGAAACTTGTTGACCCTTTGACCTTTCTGCTTGCTGGGCGCATTTTACATGTCTAGGAGGATGAAAGTTTGCAACGCCACCTCCTTTGGAATATTCCCCACCTTGTTTTGTCTTTACTTGCCCTTATTTGGGCGCATTCAAAGGAGAGAGGAGAATGTTGACCAGCTTCTAACTTAGGCGCATTTCCTATGTAGTGAAGGATGAACTTGCAACGCCTAGCTGGTCTTCTTCCATCTTGAGCGCATTTTTGATGTGGAGGAGGACAAAACATGTTGACTTATTGACTTATTCCTTCTTTGGGCGCATTTAGACATGGCTAGTGGATAAACTCCTTACAACGCCCCCTGGGTGACTCTTCACCTTCCGTTCCTTTGTCCTCACATGCATACATTTGGGCGCATTTGAGGCATAGAGGAGGACAAAAACTTTTGACTTCCTTTGACCAGCTTGCTGTTGGGCGCATTTCCCACTTGATGGAGGATGGGCGCAAATGAAGGGTGATGGAGGATGCTTCCAACACTTAGAAATTTTTTGCTATAACTCTTTCAAAGTGGGCGCATTTTAGCATGGTTGAAGGATGAACCTCTTTGACTTTTCTTGGACTTTTTGCATCTTGGGCGCATTTTGCCCTGTGTGAAGGATATACCTCATACTTAGAAATTTTTTTATGCCTCCTCACTAGCTGGCGCATTTTGCCATGTCTTCTGGATGAAGTTCCAGACTTAGACATTTTTACCTTCTTCTGCTAGCGTTCATGCCTCTGCTATTTATAGTAAATCCTCTGATTCTCAAACTTCGAAAGCTCAGATTGCCCTGAAATTTTGACCACTGGACCTTCATGACCTGGTTAGCCTGTTGACATTGCCATTTTGAGCTGACTTACTAAAAATAGCACATTTTGAGAAGTGTTTTGCTATTTATAGTAACCTCTCGTTTCTGGTACCTCCACAGCTCCGATTTGAATGAAATTTGAATGAGGCGCTCCTCACCACGTGACCTTACTGGCATCGACAGCTGATTTACTATTTTTAGCATGTTTCCAAATTGACTTACTATAAATAGTAAGTGCTTCGTTTGACTGAAATTTCACCAGCAGATAGCCTGAAGAACGCTGATCGCCGTGGTTTCCGGAAATTTGACTGCCAGGCAATGCGTTATCTGAACGTGATCAGCTCGTGGAGCTATATGGGTGGTGGCGGGACACACCACGCTAAAATAGCAAGTTCCTTACTGAGTGAGAATCCTTGTTTGCATGTCACACCATCGCGTAGGTCTCGAAAAAACCACCAAGAATCACCGGAGCATGCAAAGAAAATCTCGACATGCAAACCCTAAAAATAGCCTCGGAAGGCTGAATTCTGAAAGTTGTCATCTCACTCTTGCATGTTATATCATGCAAAGGTCTCGAAAAACCCAGAAGGAATATGCAACATGCAAAGAAAAACTTTGCATCTGACCCTGAAATTTGCTCGGAAGCGACTGCTAAAAATAGTAAGTCGTCTTTGTTTTCGCTCAAATTTGGCATGCAAGCAGTCGATATACTCTGAATGCGGTGTGGACTGTCGGAACTCTCAAAAATGTTGACGAATCGCCTGAATTTCACACTTACTAAAATAGTAAGTACCTCGGAATCTGTTGAAATTTTGCTGAAGGCCTGCTGGATGTCTGCTGACAACAACGTTAAGTTCAATTTTCAATTTACTGACTCTACTTGACCTTGGACTGACCAGAAACGATGAAACCCTAATTTTCAGACTTGGTCAGTTTCACACTTAAACTCACTGATGGGCGCAACCCCGGAAAGGCAGACAGTAGAAAAGAGAGACAAGGACAAAACAAACGAAAAGCAAAGCCAAAATTAGGGGGTCCCCATTTGCAATGGGGCGATGTGTGAAAAACGTCACAACATTAGCCCCAACCCGAATAAATGTTCCTGAACATTTCAAAGACAAAACCCATTCCATACTCAGAACCCTTGGACCATTCTTTCAAATCCTATCAATTGACTGGGGGACATACTTAAAAGGGAAGAGGAATCCTAAATTGGATTAAGGCACCTCATCTTTTGATTACAAGTGTGTGCGTATGCGTTTGTTCCAGCTCAAAAGACCATTGAAGTTTCCAGAATCCGTCCCAGCAAGTTAAACAAATATCTTAACTTCAAAAGCATCCTGGACATTGCCTCGCTGCCTGTCAGGCGTCCATAGCCCCGACGAGGTTATCGCTACAATTCTCACGAATATTGCTCCACTGCCGGCCGGGCGTCCATAGCCCCGGTGGAGTTACTCGTATGTTCCCAAAACCAATATTTCACAATATTCTCTTTCATTTTTCATTTTCTTTCTCTCTTGCTTTTTTTTTTAGATATTCCTTTTAGGCACATTTTCTTTTCCTTTTGATTTTCCGTCAATTCCTCAATTGGTTGGCAGGCAATGAAGCCTCCACTGGGTTTGAGAATTGTAGTGGCGCTGAAGCAAGACGTAAGATTTTCACTTGCCAAAACCTTTCCCAAGAAACCTCAATGACTTAGAGCAATTAACTATGTGAGTAAAATATAGTAATCGTGAGACTTGGTGTCAAGACACAATGGATGATTCCCTTCCGAGTCAAGTACAAAACCTAACCAAATGATAAGACTTGAAAGAACAACCTCGGATTCTAAAGCACTTCCTGAATAATTATCTAAGAAATGGACCAACATTGCATCAACATTGTACTGGAGTGTGGCGGAAACAACACAACACCCCCCCTACAAATGGGATCCCCTTTTATTGAAAGCAACAACTAAACTATGAAAGCAAGACAACTAATCTAAACAAAAACAAAAACTTTAAGCGAACAACAATCAAAAGACCTAAGTACATACAACTCCTAGCATGATTTCTTAGGATGTGCAGTAACAACAAAGTAGTAGTCATAGTACGAAGTTTTGCAAACTTGTCTTTAAACTCAGAAAAATATTCTCTCAAAGGACAAATCTGAAATTCAGGCAAAACTTCAGGAAAGATTAGCAATTGAGGCAACTCATCCGGACCATGATCAATCCATAAACAAGTTTTCTTTCCTAAATCTCCATAATCAAAATGATATTCTTGGTAGCCAACAGTAGGGAAAGATACAACCTGGTGGTCTTCATTCGCTGGCATGCATTCTTGCCTATCATCCACTGCTTCATCAGGAGGCCGAAGTTGATGGTGAACCATACCACTTGCATCCAAAACGTGTGGATGATCCAAACTGGGAGGAGTGGGGCGGGAAATCAGTTCGAAAGAGCACTTGGAAACTTGGATTACTTCATGCGCTGGCTCCTTTTGAATACCTAACAATGGCTCAAGCCCCAACCCGAATTGCTCTTCACTTTCCATCTCTTTACCAAGCAGTATTTCATTTGTTTCAATTTCATCAAGCAACTCTTCCATGACTGTGAATAATGGATCAAGTGCTGACGCGAAGTGCTTTTCATATTTTGCCTCCATCTTGGTAGCCCATTGATCTTTGGATACATCATCTTGACTTAAGCCGCTTATCATTTCTTCCATCTTGTCCATGCATGATTGAACCTTTTCATCAAGGAGCATCCCTTCTTGAAGTGTATTAGAATCACTTCCCTCTTCACGTTCTCCTCCTCGAGTGAATAAATCTTTCACATCATCTCTACTTTGAGCTAAGTCCTTTGTTCTTGGTTCTTGATGATCTTCAATAACTTGTAATCTTGTACATTTGTTCACCTCCGTATGCTGACAGTTGCCTTGGGTGGTTTCTCTTCCTTGGATATATTTCACAGCTTCTTTGATCTCTGTTCCAATTGCTCCTTGTTCTAACATGATGTAGGAACAATCTTCATTTGCTTGCTCTCTAAGCTTGATCACATCATCCTGTTGTGACTTATTCTCCTTGTTGTTGAGCGATGTTGAGGTACATTCTTCTTTTGGTGCTAAAAATGTTTGCGTGGCATACTCAATCCATCCTTTGTCTTTGAAGAATCCATATGGTAGTACTGGTAATCCAAGGCGACATCTAGCAAAGTTGATAGCTCCTTCACATGCTGTACAAGTGAACTCTGGATGGGGTGCATTGTGGATCCGACACCAACGAGGGAGCAAAACACCTTTCAAGCAAACATTGCCAAGTTCCAACTGATTCTGGATCCTAAGTATGAATCTCGTGAATGCTTCCTCCACAACTTCTGGAAGGCTATAATCATCAAGCTCTACGTCCAATACTCCTGGCTTGGGGACATCCCAAAAGAAAATTTTCCCTTGGAGAACAAGCTCTATCCTTGAGAGGAATGTTAAGCAACTAATTTCTTCGTGCTGGGAGGTCTCATGAATTCGACATCTTCCTGGCAAAGCAAACTTAGACAAATTCTCGGGCCACAGTTGTGCATTCAATCTTTCATGAATCTGAGCAATATCCACAAGATTGTCTTGAGAGCAAGAAATATGCTCATCCATTGAGAAATCTCTTTTTTGATTTTCCATTTTTTGATTTTTTTGAATTTTTCAACTTTTCACTTTTTTTGGATTTTTTGACATAAGAGAGATCTAACATATCTCTGATTTAGAACTTCAAAGCTCATACTGGTTCCTTCCAGCCTCTGGAACAATTCGAAGCCAGCCCTCCTTCTAGCGCCAATTCTGTTGATGTGTTTTTCGTGACCGCATCAACGCAGAATAAAGTTGCCAACGGCTTCCCTATTCTCTCTTGATCAAAGTATTCCGCATGCTAAGATTGCAAGAAAGTTCATGCGTTCAACTCCAAGGTTCCTTTAATGCGAATAGGCTCAGTTTGGCTCGATGTGATTTGCTGGTATTTCAAGGGGACTTACAGAATTGTTCGGCAGTGGAGAAAGGGATTCAAATGCTCGAAAGATTTATCTATGAAGTGCGGGTTTCCTATTCTAACCAGAAAGTACTGAATTGAAAGGGTGTAGGGCCTAAGAAGTTTATGTTCTATTCTAAATCACGGGGATATGTGGAGCTTCACTAATAGACTTCAACCGGTTTCACCTAGCCTCCGTCGGACAGCCTCAGTAAAATCGGTGCAATCTTCAAGGGAAATAGCAAAAGATGTTCAAATTATGACTTAACATGCATACACCATCACAACGACGCATATAAGCACATAAATCACAACTGAAGTTAAACTCAAGGTAATGTCCAGTTGACCACACAAGGCGAACTTATCATCAACAAGCCGCTAGTGGTATGGAATAAAGCGAAGTTATCTTAGTAAAACACCACACACCAAAGTAAGCTACTTGCATGAATTTAAGCTACTTGGATACGAAAGGAAGAAGAAACCTTGCTAGCATTTCATGACAAGATGAATTCCATCATCAATGAAAAGATCTATTATCATAAAATGTGTTACACAACAATTTCCTCAAAAGTTTTCAAAGGGAAAACTTTCTTTCTTCTCCAAACTACACTATCAATCTACTTCTAAGCTACTCTAAGTTGTCCCTCTACTCTAATTCTACCTTGATCCTCTCTACTGTCTACTTTCTAATGAATTACAAATGAGGGGGACTCCCCCTTTATATAGCTAGCCAAGTCCCAAAAGACGGCTAGGGTTACAATCAATAGAGTGGCCAGAATTGTGCCACCTCGGCCCTAAATAATATTGCCCTAAAAACCGACACAGAAGAGAGTGGAGTAATAAATGCGCTATAATGTCCACCATCATCCTTCTAGAAGATTCCGTTTGTAGGCCAACGTTCACCTTTGTTCTCGATCTTCTTTCTTGGCGTTGTTCTTTGATTTCTTCTTCCCTTGAGGGTTCCATCTTATTCGCCGAGTTATACTAAGTCAACACTTAGCCATTTTCTTGCAAATTTTCCTCCTTGAGATTGAAACTTGTAACTGTCGTGCTTCACTTCGAGTCATTAAGTGCTCACGGCCTCAACATTTCTCACGCAAAACGAAGCGGGAGGGTATTAGAATACTTCATGATATAAACTTAACTTACTTACCAAGTTTGATCTCAAGAGTTTGTTGCCTCCACTAGTAGCTTCGTGTTCAAGAGTTCATGCCTTAGCCAATTTTCGAAATCCATCCTCTTCAAAGGTGTCATCTTCCATTTTGCATCTTCAAGAATTCGAGATTCACCAACGAACTCACGATAACCTCGTTTATTCATTTTAGAGCTCAAAGAAACTATCTTCCGCGAAGGATTTAAAGCAAATTCTTACAAAATGGGTTTCTTTCAAATTAAGTGCGATGCAGGAGGACGGTTTTACCTTGAGAACCACATTTTTCTTCATTTTGCCTTAGAAATTTTTGAAATTTCCCTTAGGAAATTCATCAACTGGTGCCAATTTAAAATCTTCATACGGAGATCCTCGACAAGCCGTGGAAGACCTTAAAATTCATTCCTCATCGATAATCTTCGATACCCAGAAGAAAATTTCTTTCAGAACGCATCGAACCCATGGGTACCCAACGGGCGGTTCATTTAATTTCGATTTTGAACCTTAGGAGTTATTCTCTGTGAAATTTAAATCCGTTCTTCGATCTTCTCTGAGAATTTTGCTTTGACTTGGAAAAATTTTATCGACCCTGCGGAGCTAGCATCACTGACTTCATCCCTGGCAACTCTGCTCGTGCTTCAGGAAAATTCTACCACTTCTCCAGACTTAGGCATTTTTCTAAGGGAGAAAATGGTACATTGCCTTAAAGGAAATTTTGAAATCCATCTCGGAATTTTGCGTAAAAATTTGTTATCAAAACAGTCCATTTTGCAATGAAAATATCAGTTTCCACTTAATTTTATTCATAGGGTGCTGGCGTTTTAATTTTTCACTCCACCATCTTGGATTTTATTTCACGCTTGGAAAAATATTCATTTTAGAGTCAGCGCCTTAGAAATATTTCATCACCTTTCTTTGTTTCCTTTGCCATCAGCAGAGCATAGCATCTTCGAGAAAAGAAACCACGCCTTAATTTTAACCACCCTTTGCAATATTTTCTGGCACTATATCCTCATCACCCTCAACGCCTTTGAAAAATTCTCTAACACCTTGTAACTTTTAGGCGCCTAGCACACACATGAGGGGAAATCACGCCTTAGACATTTTCACCACCTCACACGCCCTTTAAAAAAAAAATCTCTAATACCTTGAGCGCCTAACACTTGAGGAGGGATAACCACGCCTTTGAAGTATTCACTCACTTTTTACTTCATTTACCACCTCCATTTACTTACCTTTTACCACATAAACTTGGGCGCATTTGGAGGGGTGAGGAGGATGGGCGCATTTTGCATACACTGAGGGATGAAACATTTTCCAACGCCCTTGGTATTTTGTCTTCACATGGCAGCTTTTGGGCGCATTTTGCCCATGTAGGAGGACGAAACTTGTTGACCCTTTGACCTTTCTGCTTGCTGGGCGCATTTTACATGTCTAGGAGGATGAAAGTTTGCAACGCCACCTCCTTTGGAATATTCCCCACCTTGTTTTGTCTTTACTTGCCCTTATTTGGGAGCATTCAAAGGAGAGAGGAGAATGTTGACCAGCTTCTAACTTAGGCGCATTTCCTATGTAGTGAAGGATGAACTTGCAACGCCTAGCTGGTCTTCTTCCATCTTGAGCGCATTTTTGATGTGGAGGAGGACAAAACATGTTGACTTATTGACTTATTCCTTCTTTGGGCGCATTTAGACATGGCTAGTGGATAAACTCCTTACAACGCCCCCTGGGTGACTCTTCACCTTCCGTTCCTTTGTCCTCACATGCATACATTTGGGCGCATTTGAGGCATAGAGGAGGACAAAAACTTTTGACTTCCTTTGACCAGCTTGCTGTTGGGCGTATTTCCCACTTGATGGAGGATGGGCGCAAATGAAGGGTGATGGAGGATGCTTCCAACACTTAGAAAATTTTTGCTATAACTCTTTCAAGGTGGGTGCATTTTAGCATGGTTGAAGGATGAACCTCTTTGACTTTTCTTGGACTTTTTGCATCTTGGGCGCATTTTGCCCTGTGTGAAGGATATACCTCATACTTAGAAATTTTTTTATGCCTCCTCACTAGCTGGCGCATTTTGCCATGTCTTCTGGATGCAGTTCCAGACTTAGACATTTTTACCTTCTTCTGCTAGCGTTCATGCCTCTGCTATTTGCATAAGTAAATCCTCACGATTCCTCAAACTTGGCTCAGTTGCCACGGGGGTACGACCCTTTGGACCTTCATGACCTGGTTAGCCTGTTGACATTGCCATTTTGAGCTGACTTACTAAAAATAGCACATTTTGAGAAGTGTTTTGCTATTTATAGTAACCTCTCGTTTTTGGTACTTCCACAGCTCCGATTAGCTTGAAATTTTAATGAGGCGCTCCTCACCACGTGACCTGTTGGCTGACACTGACGCATGCGCTCAATTTACTATTTTTAGCCAGTTTCCAATTTGACTTACTATAAATAGTAAGTGCTCTGATCGACTTGAAATTTCACCAGCAGATAGCCTGAAGAACGCTGATCGCAGTGGTTTACATCGGATTTTGAAGATTTTGACTTTTGATGCCTATTTTTAGGCTCCGAAGCTGGAAACCCTAATTTGCTTTGCATGCATCCCAAATGAACTCTGTTTGCCTTCGTTTCTGCAACACTGTGATCAGCTCGTGAATCTGAACTGCTGGGTGGCGGCTGCCGGGACACACTTGCTAAAAATAGCAAGTTCCTTACTGAGTGAGAATCCTCGTTTGCATGTCCGCACCATCAGTAGGTCTCGAAAAACCCACCAAGAATCACGGAGCATGCAAAGAAAATCACCGACATGCAAACCCTAAAATAGCCTCGGAGAGAAATTTGAGATCACGAAAGTTGTCATCTCACTTTGCATGTTACATCGTTGCGAAGGTCTTGAAAAACCCAGAAGGAATATGCAGACATGCAAAGAAAAACTTTGCATCTGCACCCTGAAATTTGCTCCGGAAGCCGGACTGCTAAAAATAGTAAGTCGTCTGTTTTCGCTCAAATTTGGCATGCAAGCAGTCTGATATACTCTGAATGCGGTGTGACTGTCGGAATCTCAAAAATGTTGACGAATCGCCTGAATTTCACACTTACTAAAAATAGTAAGTACCTCGGAATCTGTTGAAATTTTGCTGAAGGCCTGCTGGATGTCTGCTGACAACAACGTTAAGTTCAATTTTCAATTTACTGACTCTACTTGACCTTGGACTGACCAGAAACGATGAAACCCTAATTTTCAGACTTGGTCAGTTTCACACTTAAACTCACTGATGGGCGCAACCCCGGAAAGGCAGACAGTAGAAAAGAGAGACAAGGACAAAACAAACGAAAAGCAAAGCCAAAATTAGGGGGTCCCCATTTGCAATGGGGCGATGTGTGAAAAACGTCACAACACTAACCAAAAAGTACTGAATTTGAATGGTTGCAGGGATTAAAAATGCTAAGATCTACTTTGGACAAAACTTTAACCAAGCTTACAAACTTCAACCAAGCTTTGCTTTGCCTCACTTTGGACAGCTTCCACAAAACTGGTGCAATCTTCAAAGGAGTAACTAGAAATATTCAGATTACAATTCAACATGAAAACACCATCACAAAGACACATACCAACATGTAAATCATAATCGAAGTTAGGTCCAAACTATTCTAATTGACCACACAAGGCGAACCCACCATCAATAAGCCCACTAGTGGTATGGATTAGCGAAGCTTGCTCAATTCAACCACCACATTCCACAATTAGACTTGCATGAAATGAAATCTATTCTACTCTAAGTTCTACTTTAAGATTCTATGTGAATTGGAAGGACGAAGAAATCTTGCTAGCTACCACAATAAAAGATGAAATCACAAGCAATCACAACTCTTTTTATTATAGGAGTGTTCACAACAATTTCTTACAAAGCATTCAATTGAAAACTTTCCTTCCCCTTCCTACCAATCTATGCTGTGCTATGTCTCTCTCTATTCCTTCTCTGCTATTCTATTTGTACCTATCTATGATCCACAAATGAGGGGGGATGCCCCTTTTATAGTTGGCCAATTCCAACGGACAACTCAGATTGAATTACAATGAACGGCTCGGATCGAGCCATATAAGCCCTAGTCAAGATTCTACGCTAAAAACGGCCAGAAAGTGGAGTGGGGTAATAAATGAGCTCAGAATTCCCACTCTCTCCCTTTGACCACTATGAGCATTTAATGCCCACTATCTTCCAAAAATGTGTTCCCATTGTTCTTCTCCTTGACTGCAAATTCGACGAATCTGGTCAAAATTGCTCCAATCTCCTGAACTGAGATGACAGGCGCGTTCTCAATCTAAAACTCCAAGACTACAACCTCTTTCTCCTGTTTGATGATGATTTTCCTCCTTGTTGACATTGCGTCTCGAGTTGTGCGAAGTGTGCTGGAGAACACTTTCTAGGTCATTGCCGAAGGACTTCACACTTAAAAAGAATTCTTCTACTTTGTTCTTCAGTCCATCTGCTGCCACTTTTTAACATTGAAGTTTTTCTCTCTCCTCCTCCCTAGCCTTGAGGACATTGTAGTGCTTGAGGATGATCTTTAACGCTTGGGCTTTCATCTTTTCCTCCATCCTGATCTTGAAGGATTTTCTTGTCTTGGATTCAACCATTTCTTCCTTGTCACCTGCCTCCCTAAGTTGGGCGCATATTAGATTTTTTTTGTGGAGAAATTCCAACACTTAGTCGTTTCTTCCAACATCTCCCCTTCATGGTTTGGGCGTAAATGAGACATCCTGGAGGAGTTTCAAACATGTAACCTTTTCCCCTTCCAAGGTTGTAATGTTGTCCTGGAGTACTTGTTCCATCACCCCAAGTCATCATGCTTTGGTCCCGGTGTTCATTCTACAAAACAAACAAAAAGAAGAGCATCAAAACACTTATAGTATAAATTCACTTCACTTACCTAATCTCCATGTTCTGATTTCCAAGGTCTGATTGATCTTTGGATGTGATAAAATTCATCATTTTTCCCTAGCAAACTTTGCCTCCTTCATAACTTTTCATCATGGGCGCATTTGAAGGGTCTTGGAGAATTTCCACGCCTTAGAAAATTTTCATGTTACCTCACTCCTCCTTGGGCGCATATTGCCCTTGGTGTTCTCATCTTCAACTCTTGCCTCAGAAACTTCTTGTATGTCATGTCCCTTAGGCGTATTTTCAATCTTCTTGGAGCAAATTTCAATGCTTGTGTGTCTTGTTTCACGCCTTAGGAAATTTTTATTCAACTTCTTCCTTGGGCGCACTTGGGGGGGTCATGTTCTATTTTCCCTGCCTTAGAAAATTTTCCAACCAACATATTATCCCCTTGGGCACATTTAGCTATCTGTGCTAGGGCGCATTTGACTCCTTGTGTGTGCACTTTGAATCATCTTCATCTTGGGCGCATTTAGAGGGGTGTATTCTCATTCATCTCCTTCTTGCCTTAGAATATTTTGCCTCTTGGAGCTTGGGCGCATTTGAGGGGGTGGCTTCACATTTCACACCTTCAATGCCTTAGAAATTTCTCATGTATTCCCCCTTGGGTGCATTTAGAGGGGTCCTCCTTCATTTTTCTTTGCCTTAGAAAATTTGTATTTAACTTCTTCCTCTTAGGGCGCATCTGGACCCTTGTAATTTGAGTTTGTGCCTTAGAAACTTTTCAAGCCTCCATCTCATTCATGGTGGGGGCATTTGACACCTTGTGTGATATTTTATGCCTTGGAAGTTATTTGATCTCCTCTCATCCACCTCTTGGGCACATATGACCCCTCCTACTTCATTTTTCCTTGCCTTAGAAATTTCCCTTCTTCTTGTTTCTTCTATGGCGCATTTTGATGTCTTGGAGTGTTCATTTCAAGCTAGGGCGCATTTGAAGAGGGGTCTTCTTACATTTCACGCCTTAGAATATTTTCATCCTCTACTCATTCCATCTTGGGGCGTATTTGGACCCTATCTTCTTTGTGTTGGGTGCATATGATAGTACCTCCTTGTATGTGGGCGCATTTGAAGGAGTGTGGTTTCATTTTCTTGACTTAGAAATTTTTCAAGCTTCCTTGTCTCCCTCTTAGGCGTATTAGAACACTTAGCCAATTTTCAACCCACTCACCCTCGCTTTCCATTTTTAGTAACTTCTAAAGCCTTTGTGTTTTTCACGAATTTTCAACTTCTCAAGACTTGATTTTCGTTCACCCTGACCCTCATGGCATGCCTGACCTGTTCACACCAGCCTTTTGCGTGCCCCTGCTATTTAAGGCCCTGTTCTGGAAGTGACTTACTAAAAATAGTAAGTGTGCAAAATGCGCTCAAATTTTACCAGTAGATTCTTCGAAGAATGTTGATCGCAGTGGGATACATCGGTTTTCAGTTTTTCTCGAGTTTTGCCCTTCACTTTAGGCATGAAAGTAGGAAACCCTAATTTCGTTGCATGCGCTTCTATAGACCTCCGTTTGATGTCGTTTTCGTTGCATCTTTGCTTTCGTTCCTGAGGCCCGAAGATGCGTGTTTGCTTTCGGCGTGACATCACCTACAAAATGGACTGCTAAAATACTGCGAAATTCACTCAAATTTACGCCACAAGTCCTTTTCGAGGGTTCTGGCTCATAGTAACGAAGACGTGGGGCCTTGTTGTTGAACTTAGCCGGTGACTTCGGCGGGACTCGGCTGGCGGCAGCTTCCGGGACGAGGGCAGCAGCCTTGGTAACAAATAAAAAGTTGAAAAACCACTAGAAATTTAGAGATTTTTAAGGATTTAAAACTTGTTTCAAGCACCCTTTATTGAATACAACACAAATAAAAGCAAATTTGATCACATGCATAACTATACAACGATTACATAAGTATAAGGTACACATTGTAGTTGCGTTGCTGAAGGAAATAACATACTTAGATATATAAAATTAGTCAAATGTATACAAAACTCATGGAATATGAAATCCATGACATCAAATGTTCCATACAAATATGAAATATGAAATATGACATCAAATCAAAATGTTCTATGACTGCATCCTTCCCTACGAAGTCTAAAGGCACGGATGATGTTGCCGGTGCAGCCATAGTCGCGTAATGCAGGGTCCCCATACCACTTTCTCACCACCGGTGGCTATGTCTCCTGGAGTGCTCTAGCCTCCTCACCTACGACCATGGCTGCAACCTGCGGCCTCTCTACTTGCACGATCCCACCCAATCAAGGTCCTCGTCACTAAAGACTGCATCTGTAGCCTCAGTGGTCCACTCAGACTGTGGATCAACCTCGTCTAGATTGATCGGGGTTTTGTCATGGTCAAAAAGCTTCTTGTATCTGAGCCGAAGATTGTAATGAACATATACCAAGTCGTTCATCCTCTCCACTGTCAATCTATTGCGCTTCTTGGAGTGTATGTGCTCAAACATACTCCAATTGCGCTCACAACCAGATGAGCTGCATGGCTGGCTCAATATACGAATGGCAATATTTTGCAGGTTCGGTGTATCAGAACCAAACATATTCCACCAGCTATCTGAGATGAGAAAAAGAAACAAAATCAATCTCATTTCAAGTTTCAAGTTCAAGTTCAACATTTAATAATAAATTATAATATAAAGAGATGAAAATTATGCCCTTAAATATATTTTTACCCGGTAGTAATGTTGTCCTATTATCTTTGCACATTTGGTACCAAGGGTCTCTAGCACTTTAATTGAAGGCATCTATCTCTGCACCACACATTGTAGTAGCGGCGGGGCAACACGCATCTAAAGCCTGATATGGGTGCCAGAGGCCCACTAGAATTTCTCTATGCGTAGAGATGTGATTGGGTGGAAGGCGGATTCAGGGGAAACTTATCGGCTGGATGGGCCTATGAAGTTGGTTTTGCCATCTCCTATCAATGATATCCCAAATGGGCGATACTTCTCCTCTTTCCACCATAGGCTGATCCCAATGGCCTCTTTGGCCCTATCCATGCCCTCATATATGTAGCCCCTTGCGGGCTTCTCCCCATCTGCAACTCGTAGGAGAACTAGCAAGGGCTCAATAAACTGCAAAGTGCAAACATGTTGCACAAATAAGTGTGAATGAAAATAAACAAATAAAAGTAAGATATGATTAAAAATTAGAACATAATAAAGAATTAAATTTTACCTTCACAATCTCATCCATTGGTGTCCAAAAACCTTGCTCATCAAAAATGCAATCAGCCACAACAATCCCTGCAGTGCTTGTAGAGAAGGATGAGGAAGACCACTCCTCACTAGTAAACATGCGCCTCAAAGCTGCCCTTGACCGAATCAAGGATTGCATCGTGATAAAATTTGTTGCAAACCTGGTGATGCCAGGACGAGACAACTCCCGCAACCCCGTGTATTGCCTCATAAGGTTAAGCACCCATGTGTGGTTGTATACAAATTTGCAAACGTTTTTTGCTGCTTCCACACATGTTTTGATCCATGGGAGCTTCCCAAGATCCTCCAACATGAGGTCAATGCAATGGGCGGCACATGGAGTAAAAAAAATAGTAGGGTGCCTCTCCATCAATAATTTACCAGCAGCAACATAATTTGCTGCATTGTCTGTCACCACTTGCACTACATTTTCTTCCCCCACATCAGCTATCACGCCCTCTATGGCCTCACATAGGTATGTGGCATTTTTGAATTGGCCAGAAGCATCAATGGACTTAATGAAGACGGTGTCACCTGAAAAAAAAAACAAAACCAATTATTCAATAAATTAAAAAACATAAATCAGCCATATTAAATTATGTGATTTACTAAATAAAATTCAAATTCCAATGCATTGAAGGAAGTACAATTACCTCCGGAGGAAACTAGGAAATTAAGCAACGTCCTATTTCTCCTATCAGTCCAACCATCAGTCATGATGGTGCAACCAATCATGCTCCACTGCTTGCGCTGCTCCTCTAATTGTGCTTTCACATCTGCCACCTTTTGAGTCAAAAGTGGGCGCTTTAATTCATCTTCACTAGGGGCTTTGAACCCCGCCCCACATATAATTATCGCATCAACCATGTTTTTCCAGAAAGGTGACTTATAACATGTCATAAATAAATTGATAAGTTACATAAGTATTGTAAAATTTGAATTCGATAATGAGATAATGAGATACATCTAGATTCTAAAATTTAAATATAAATTTTAAAACAATAAAACGAAAAAAAATTACCTGGCTACATGGAAGGGAATGGTGCAGTAGTACCAAAAGTCTGCAATTGCCTTTTTGGCTGCATCATGTGCGTCCTTGTTCCAACCCATGCTCTCAAGCGACGGTTGGGAACCAGGGGTAGTGCGTGGTACAAAATATGAGTCCACCCTAGATTTACGAACTCTAGAGCCAATGCTAACACTGCCACTACCACTAGCAGTAGCAGCGCCACCAACACTAGGAGTACGCATAGGCATTGCTGATGCAGAAACAGAAGCACTACCACAAGCACCAGCACTAGGACGGTATGGAGGCATGGAAGAAGCATCTCCAACAGCACCAAGTCCCTGTCCAACTCCAACACTCAACAACTCCTGCTTCTGTTTCTTTTTCAATTCTTTTTGCATTTCAAAAGTTTCTAATTGCACCTGTACTTCACGAACAACCTCAAGAGGTGCTGCAGGGCAACCCACTGCATCATGGGCGGGTATGCGTGCAAGATGATATTTTAATCGATTTATGCCTCCATGATATATTGTTTTGCAATAGAAACATTTGGCGTCTCCTTTTTTCATTCCGGGAAAGATTTCAGCATGTTTCCAAGCAGGGTCTTTTCTGACTGGGGTATGAGACATTGTGAAAGTAATAATATGGTATGATTTGCAAATGAATGTGGCTGCACAAAATAGGGTTTCTAAAATTATTTAAGTTGCAAGTAGGGTTTGTAAAAAAAATATGCAAACTCAAAAGAATAGTGAATTTTACAAATTACAATGAAATATTTGTTAAAAAAACACAAAAAAACTCAATTAAAATCGAACTTACCTCTTAGATTTAGCTTGGAATGCAATAGAAACTCCTCCAAATCACTGGTAATGAGCTTTCAATGCACCTCCTTGCTGGTATGAAGCTCCCCAAATGATATATGCTCTTGGATTTTTCTTCAACAAGTTGCTGGTTGCCCTCTCTTCTCCTCCTATTTTTCTTCACAACTCTCTCTTCTCCTCCTATTTTGCCAAATGAATGAAATGAGTGCCCTTTTAGGGCGAAATAGAAGATATAATTAAAAAAACAGTTTAAAAAAATTTAGAGTTTTAATTGTTTTAGCCTTTTAACCCGGCTTCTTTGCCCATGACGGTCCGGGGACTTCGCCCGCGTCCGGCAGCGCTGGCAGCGTCGGCGAAGTCAGCGAAGTCAGGCTGACGCTTGACGCGGTAGCATCAGCGCCCTAGGACACCACCGGCCGGGAACGCTGGCTGGGCGCCAGAGTCTGGGGCCACTATGGTTTAAGCCTCCGATGAAGTGATCAAAATTTCCAAAACCCTAGAAAAAGGTCCCAAACTGGGGCACCTGCTAAAAATAGTAAGTTCTCAGAATTGGCTCAAATTTTGCAGGTAAGCACTATGAAAGATCCTGAATCCAATGCAACAATCAGTTCTTCAAAAACCCTAGTAGAAAAACCTCAAATAGGGGACTTAATAAAAACAGCAAGTTGCTTGATTTCGCTCAAATTTTGTAGGTAAGTAGCTCAAAGGGCTCTAAATGTGATGTAGCAATCAGATTTTCAAAAGCCCTGGGAAAAAGATCCGAAATTGAGTACTTACTAAAAATAGTAAATTGTTAGAATTCAGTGAAATTTTAATGGGAACCTGCCTGAAGCCTCCTGATTGCAGTGTTAAGCTCAAATTTCAATTTGCTCACTCAATTTAACCCCAAACCAAGCCTGAAGAATAAAACCCTAATCTGTCAAAACGCACTCCAGACTTAGCTAAAGCTTCAAATTGGGCCAAAAGATGGGTACATCCCCGGAAAGATAAGGAACTGAGAGAGAGAGCCACAAAACCACCCTAAACCAAAGCCAAAAGACCCGAATGGGACAAAAATTAGGGGGTCCCCATTTTGAATGGGGTGATGTGTCAAAAGGTCACAACAGCGCCCAAGATTTTGAGGCCTCGGATTTTGAGGTTGCAGTCTCCAGGACAATCTTTCCAGATTCAATCAGGCTCCGCAACAAGATCATCAGCCAGTTCACAGGATTCACCAAGCACCCGGAATTGAGGATCGAACTGAGGTCAAAATCAAGCAAAAAAGTTGAAAATTTCAAAAAAATGGCTTAGTCTGCCAAGAGAGGCACCTAAGAATTCATGCCTTAGTGAAATTTTCAATTCTCACAATTCATCATTCGAAACAATGTCCACATTCGACGAACCTGCTCAAGATTGGCTTCAAAAGATTTAAAGTTGGAGAATAAAGGATCTTTTTCATCCTCAAAACCTATTTAAGATGTCTTTGGCATTCATTTTCATAGATTTTTGCAGGTGGCGTCCAAAGCAAGAGAGGATGAAGCAAAGAATTTTATTGATTTGAAGATTTGGAGGCCAAAACGTGATGCTTTTTCGAAGTTCTTCATATTTTCCAGATCAAGTTGCTCAGAGGCTCGCTTTTTCATACTTCAAATTTCTAGGGCATCATTTTTCAAAAGAAGGGGGTCATCTTTTTCAATTTTCAACAATCTGGGTCAGCTTGGTTTTTAATTCTCTACAACTTTGGAAAATTTTCAGACTTTCAAGAACCTACTTTTTCCATGCATTTCCAAGACATCTTCAGTATTTTCAAAATCTAATCAACTGGGTCTCTCTAAAACGTGATTCTACACAAAACCCAGCTCTCAATTTTTTTTCAAGAAAATCCTAAAATTTTAAGGTTTTTTATTTTTCAATCAGCCATCTCTATTTTCCAAAATGGACGATCTGGGTCTTTCCGAAACGAAGTTCTCTACTAAACCCAGGTCCCAGTTTATTTCGAGAAAACTACTTTTTTTAGGGGAAATCAGCCTTCAATTTTCAGCAATTTGTGCAAAAAGTGTCTGAGCATAATTGAGTTACAGTCAAAATTCAAGTTGTTCAACATGCAGTACTCTCCCATGGAATTCAGAACCAAGTTGGTGTTGTATCACGATTTCATCAAAACTTTTGAAACTGATTTGCATCATATAAATCCAGTGTTCGATTTGTGTGCTTTGGAAGACGCAAGAAATGTTGCACTCAGACATCTTGGTCATTCTGGATTACTTGCAGCAGCCTCAATTCCCGTCTCAATGCAAAGTCTAGAATTTGTAATTGCTTGTGTCAGGCATTACAATCCTACAACATGAGAAATCCAAGCAGCAAATGGAAGAATTGTTTGCAGCCTCAAGCCAAACATTGTTGAAAAGTGCTTTTCAATACCACCTTGGCTGGAAAATTTGGTTATCTCCATTGAAGAGTGCAAAAAGGTGTGGCACATGCACAAGGACAAATACCAGAAGACAATCGCACAGAGATGGTTGAAGGAGAAACACAGTACTTTGCCTTAGAACATTGGACGAGGGGAATTCAAGGAGGAGTTTGCACTAATGATTTATCTGCTCAACCGAGTCACTAGTCAAGCATAA